>BGPR01002596.1:35859-73455 GCA_013235015.1 Araneus ventricosus | reverse complement strand
TGCAAGCTTGCTGCAAACTAAAATTGCTATCTGGGAAATGAAACAGATGAACAAGTGCATCTTAACACTTAAATATTGAGGATAATAAAAAAGAGAAGTGAAAAATTACTATTTCTTTATCACTTTGCACGTATTATTATTTTCATGTCACTTTAAATTTAGATATTTTATTGCAAGTAACGAATTAATTCATAAATCATTCATGGAAAACCAAAATATTCGTGCAGATAATTTGTGTGTGTGACAAATAAGGATCTTCCTCATTTGATTTTCTTCGTTTTTCAATTAAGAATGTCATCTAAAGTCATTTTCTTTTCTTTTTTTTTCTTTTCTGTTTTTTTTCTGAAAATGATTGTCGATAGCAAGGCGTTCTATTTATGTTTCCTTTTTCTACTTTGCGATGAATCTTTTTAAAATGTAGATAACATTCAAAATACAGAGAATGATACTTTTATTACTATAAATAAAAGGTTATGATTACATTTCTACGCAGATTAAATTAATGTGATGGATGGTAGATAGATGATCAAACGCTAGTACACTACTGCTCAAAAAATAAGCAACAAAGGCAAAACTCGAAATAAAGCAAAACTATTTAATGGGTATGCGTGAAAGTTGTACACGAGGTAGTGTGGCATTATTAGACCACATATCAAACAATAAAGCAAAGACAAACAAAAACACATATATTACCGCCGTCGCAACGCGACAGCCCAAATTGGTAGGCACAATGTGCAATGGGAACCACACGCTAAAAACGGGTATGATACCCTCTAGCTGAAATGCATGCTTGACAACGGCAAGGCATGCTGGAAATAGTGTCGTTGATCGCTTGTTGTAGCAGTAATGACCATTCCTGTAGTAAGGCTTCTTAGAGCTTGTGGAAGGTGCCTGGCGGCACACGGCGACCTGCAATCCATCTTCCCAACATGTCCCACACATGCTCTATAAGATTCAGGTCCGTTGATCTATCAGGCCACGCCATTTATGGAATTGTTTCACTCTCCAGATAACTTCGCACCAATCGTGCTCTATGCGGGCGGGCGTTATCGTCCATAAATATTGCGTCAGTACCCGTTGCAACGATAAAACGCCACATGAGAGGATATAGGATTTCGTCACAATATCGGACAGCTGTGACGGAACCACCAGCGAACACGTAGAGGTCGGTTCTGCCGTTCGTTGCTATCCCTGCCCAGACCAGTAGCCCGTCACCTCTGTAATGGTCTCTATCGACGATGTTTGGCACCAGATAGCGTTCTGTCTTTACAAACAGATGCTGATTTTAAAGGCGTAGGACTACTTTACTCGAGTGATTCTTTTGCTTCTCGAAGTTTCTCGTAAGTTTTTAAATTTGAGTAAGTTTTTTTTGTAACTTCTGTTGTTACCCTTTATCTCTAAAATAAGACATTATTTTTGTTTTTAACATATGTAGTTACCGAGATATAGAGGATCTCCCATACCCAGTTTTGTGGCATTTTGGCGTGTGAATCAGTTTTCTTCCTGAGACCCCAATGGGAGGAACGTAGTCCTACGTTAAAAGGGAACCTTGAAATTTTGAGGATTCTGCACATTTTAGACCGCACCCTTAACCTGAAAATTCATTTTTCAAATTTTGTCTACCTTCTGAGTATAGTACATGAAAACTCTAACTCAGCCCGATAAATGAATTTTAGCATGAAGTCCATACACTGAAATTGTATCAAATTTTGGGAGAAGTAAAAAAGAAGTACTTTTCTAAATTACATTCTGATTTTCTTTACTATAATATAAAGCTAAACATTTAAGCAAGTAACAAGATATTAAATGTATTTATTTAAATTATTGTGGATATAATTGAAAAAAGTTTTAAAAAGTAGGGAGTATCAGAGAAAAAGAGCAAAGCAGTGAGACTTTCATCACTGAATGTATGTCATATTTTGAAACACTGAATGTTGCCCAAAACCATTAAATTTTTTTCGGATAATAGTTTCCGAAGTCATCATCGAAAAATGTAAAAATTACGGTATCGAAAGAAATTAAGTGTTAGACAGACCGTGGTTAAGACAATTTCGAACACTTTTTGAGTACATTTATTCGCCCCACATGCAAGTACTTATTGGATAATCCATATAGACAATCACTGTTGGCCACACATTATTAATAACATTCTGATGTGGAAGGATACGATAAAGTTAAGGGGAGAACACTTCTGATTGTTATTTGATTAATAACTGTTTGAAAATAATGCGAAAGAACCAAGGAAAAAATATAAATAATTGAAAGTGTATAAACCAAAGATGTTTTAAATGGCGTCTTACTTTACACCATATGACAATAAACACTTATTTTTAAACTGGTAAATTCACCCGACTGCAATAAAAGAAAAAGAAAATCTTTTTGGTTAAAAATCTAGAAAACGAATTTTACGCTTGCTTCCTTGACACATGCGTACGACCTTCATCAATATCGTATCCTTCGTCACGTGAGAAAATCTTTGGAAGTTTTCATCTTCGTCACGCAATCTTAAAAATTGTTGTAATTTACTAAAAAGCATTACTGCAAGCAAGTTTACCAAATGCTCCGGCAGGTAACAGTGGAGTAGAGATCGGTGGAGAGATAAAGAGGCCCCTGTACGTCTGTCTTTGGGCCCATGTAGAAAAAAGTTTGTGCGTGTATGTTAATTTTTAGAGACAAATACAAAGTTATCTATATAAAACGCAACCTATGCAAGCCGCTGCGCATAGCGACAGTAGCGACATTTAGCGGCACGAAACTAGACTCACTAAATGCTCAACAACCTTCGGCGAACAACACGAATGAGCTGAGATTTCGTGTATCGACAATAGGTTTTCAATTCTAAATTTCACTTACAGAATATGATTAACAAATGGTTTTCTACCTTTGCATCCAATCACCAATTCTCAATAATGAAATGTCTATTAAAAAAGAAAAATAAAAGTTATTCAAACAATTGAGAAGTGGGGGAGGGGTTCTGCGATTCGCAAGTAAAGCTAGTGCAATAAAGGACACGAATTTAATTCAAATGCATACGAGACAAAAAGATACCTAAACAATATAAAAAATAGAAATGGAAGGATATAATGAGGAAAAATAGGACAAAAAGAATATTATAGAAGGCAAAATATAAAAAGACCACAGAAAACATATTTTACATAAAACATAAAGGAATATCACGCATCGTAAATTGAATACATCACAAACTAAAATATAAATAATTATAATATTACTAGTAGATATGCAAATAGAAAAATGATGAAATTTTAACAAAACTGATAAGTGGTGAATTGGTTGACTTTCTAATCAGCCCTGGCAAACTAGCTGTTGTCATACTCGTATATTACGAATAATATTATGAAATTTGTTCTTCAAAAGTGTGATATCTGCCACCCTCTTGAACGAAGCTATCTGGATTTCCAAAATCGGCTTCCTCATGTGCCTAGAAGATGTAAAAACATCTCTTTTGCATAGTGGACTTTGTAGTCTATTCCTCCACAATTGCACTTCGGTGTCACGGCCAAGTCGAACCGATTTAGGTACTCGGCGAAGGGTCCGTGACCAGAACGAAAGATTAGGTCCTCTCGTTTCCTTTTAGCCGAGTAGAGTTGGTGATCCACAAAGGGAATAACATTTAAGGACATGAAAAACTGGACATCAAACATTCTTTCATACTGTTATACGAATATTCTCTTCATTTATTTTTTTGTCTTGCAGGCAGCCGTTCTGAAAGCCGAAGGAAAAGTGAACATCTTCCAATGTGGAGGAGTTCTCATTGATAAATATCATGTCCTTACTGTTGCCCACTGCGTATTTCATTTGTAGTAAGTACTGCCTTCAGTACGTAAATCGAAGTTTTAGAGAAGTTCTGCTAAAACTCATTATGTTTGCAGCATAATATGAGCATGCACTCTACAATAGATTCTGATTAATTGTATAACCAAACAGCTTGACAATTATTTTTTCAACAAATGTATTTAACCAAATTTCTTATTGTATATAAAAGTACTTAATTACCTTATTTTATTTTCCTACATGCATGTGCAATCGCAATCATTAAGGTTTCTTCATCGATAAATGGTGATTTTTGTTTCCTTTCACAACCAAAAAGATTTCGCACTTAATGCATTTTAAAAGGTACTCCTTAGTGGCGATTCAGTGTCGGGAGGAGGCGGTTGACCCCCCTTTTGAGGGAAAAATTAAATTTTTATTTCTCTTTAGATGCCTTAAAACTAGGAATAACAAAAATCAATAGTGTTCAAGAAAGCTAGCTAATTTTGAAACTGCATTTTAAATTTTGTTATCTACCCCTTATACTGCAAGGTACTTTTTGGTGTCTATATTCTTTTGCCCGCCAGCTTTTGCCACCCAGTCGCCAACACTGTGACCACTAAAGTCCCTTAATTTCAGAACGACGACACATATAGTCATGACATATAGTCATGAGATATATTCAAGTTCTGTCTAGATATAGTAAAGTGGCTATACGCTATGGTATCTCATCGCTTGCATCGTTAGTTGACGTCAAACTGTGGAATCAACGTTTTTATCTCAAAAACGGTGTGATATAGGGTAAAAAGATCATTACAAAGTTGTAGAGCACCTTAGATTTAGTACAAAAATATTCCTTATGTGCATTAACACTTGGAATAGAACACTCAAAACGCACATTGGTTTGTTCTCGATTTCCGAAGCTGTGAAGTCACAAAACATGGAAGAATAGAGAAATGGAAAAAATGGGCCAAATGGACTTTTCCCTGTGAGGATACCTCAAACAGCAGGTGTAGTGATCTATACGCAAACACTGCAGGACCTTCGATGGCAAAGATTAATAATTATTTATCTTTCTGCTAGCGTGACACTTAATATGCTAAAGAGCGAGTAACGTAAAATTGAATCAAGGTTCCAAATGGTATGGTCCAATGGGTATATTGTAGCTGACGGAGAGCATTTAAAAACTGAAAATAAAAATATCTTGTTATAACTAGATGTGTTTTTCTCTTTCTAACACGTTTCGTCATGCAACAGTATTAGAAATTCTGAATACATAAATTGGGTTTCAAGCGGTCCGTTCTTATCACTAATGTCCACACTGGATCATTTTGTACTAAATTGATGTTGTTCTGCAACTTCGTAATTAAAGTTTTTTCCCTATATCGTACCGTTTTTCAGATAGGAATGCTAATTCTATAGTTTGCCAAAAGGTAGCTATGTAATCTCATGGAGTAGCATATAGGCACTTTACTATACCTGGTCACAACTTTTATGACTATAGCTGCCGTGGTTCTGAAATTAAGAGACTTTAGTGGCAAGCCTCTATGTCATTTTTAAAGTAAAACATTAGGTTAGTTGACGAGCGAAGCGAGGTCTCTGTTTCAACTCGACGTTTCAGCATTTTGTCTGTCTGAAGATTTGTTTGTTACGCACTCACGACCATAACACTTTATTCGATTTTCTTTGAATTTGGCATGAAGGTTCCTTGAGGTCATAAAAGAAACCACTTATTGTAAAAGTTTTTATTTTTTGATTGTGACCGTTTTCGTTTTAATGTTTCCAATGCGTTAGTGAGTTTGGCACTATTAAAACATTTGAATCCTTTTGCTAAAGGAGAATCGTTTTATTGTAATTTTCTTAATAATGATAAAAGCATATATTTAATTTCAATTCTGTTAATGCTGATGAAAGCAGGCATTTAAATGCAATTTTGCTAATACTGATAAAAGCTAAGATTTGTGTAAATAATTGGCATAAAAATATGAGAAGTAAGATCATAATTCCATGTTGAGAGTTGCTTTTTCCTGGTTAGTTTCATCTAATTTTATTTTTATCTTTTTAAGAACATATATTTTTTCAGCGATTATAGTCAAATGGTTCATGTTATAAAAATTTGTTGACTACCTCCACTTTTGAGCTTAAAATTTCTTCATTTTTGTTCCAGTACATTTTAATGTAACTTTATTAATATGATGATGCATTCGTTTTGTAAATAGAGGGAGTAAAATTTGTGCATAATATTAGCGTGTAATATTGTACATTGATTGGTTTGAAATTGGTTGCAATGGAATAGTTTTTTCTGGAAAGAAAGTTTCTGGCCAAACATACGTATCGTTCGTAACAAAGAACTTCATTTAATATAACTCTCTCCTTCTTAATTTGAAGCACTCATTCAAATATTCATATTCTTCTCTGAGCCAATACATGCTACTGAAAGTGAGAATAATGCAATATTAATGTTATCTTCTCTCTCCACATTTGAATGATTCAATCAAATGTTCATCTCTCTGCAATTACAACGAGTATCCCTTGAAAGTGAAAATAGTGTGCTGTTAATGTAATTTCTCTCTCTTAATTTGAATGATCCAACCATATCCTTGCTGCTTCTTTCAGCAAGTACAACGAATACCCGCTGAAGGTGAGACTCGGCGAATGGGACACCCAGACCACAACTGAATTCCTGGCCCACGAAGACTACAATGTGTCCAAGATCATCGTCCACCCCGATTTCCGAAACACCAGCCTCTGGAACGACATCGCCCTCCTGAGACTAGATGAGCCTGTCCTCTTCGCGCCACACATAGACAGTGTCTGCCTGCCACAATACGACGAGATCTTCTCTGGTCAGAACTGCGTGGTCACAGGATGGGGTAAAGATGCCTACAGTAAGTAGGGGCGAACAGTTTTCAACGGCATTTCTAATTTCTAGAATGCAAACATGGTACTCAATTCCTAGAATGCAAACAGGGTACTCAATTTCTAGAATGGTACACAATTTGTAGAATGCAAACATGGTACACAATTTCTAGAATGAATACATGGTGTCCATAATAAAAGTTCGCCTATTCATGGCTCGATACGAAACAAATTTCATTAATATGTAATGCAAGGAATGCGCACGTTCAAACAAAGAAAAAAAATTCGACTTGAGGCTGTCTCTGCTAAGCGGCCGCTGGGATTGAGGGGCGTAGACTTACTTACCTTATTTCAATTGTGACTAAAGTTGTTCTATGTGACTCAAGTAGCTTTATGTGACTTTGGCCTATCCTCTATGATATTTCTCTGTTAAATGAAACTAAAACCAAGTCAATTAAATCGATGGGAAGGGCAGCTAAATTAAATAATCAATTGTTAATAATAATTAATTAAGGACAGTTAATTAATTGATTACTCAACTGTGACTTTCTGTGACTAAAGTAGCTCTATGTGACTTTGACCTATTACCTATGCTATATGACCTTTCTCTGTTAAATGAATTAATCAGAATAAATTAATTATTAATCTGCTAAAATCCAGTTAATATACCGCTCACAACCGATGCGTGCGCGCGCAGCGGTCGCTGTGACGTCATCAAAATTCTTTGTGATTTTCACCAACTTTGCAACTCGATTGTGACTATACCATGTCAAAAAATTATAAAATGGTTTTTGCAATCTTCAATGTCTCCCTTTCTCTGTTAAATGAAACTAAAACCAACTCTCTATGTTATTTGGCTGAGGATCTATAAGCGTTTAAAAATACCACGAAAAGCATCATTATTTTTTTTCTTTCCCGACACACCATTAGACCACAATGGATAGACGTAAGTCTACGTCAAAAGGGAAATAAATAATAAATAAAGAAAAAGAAAAGAATAAATATTTAAAATTTTCGTCAAAGGTGGCGCTGCGCTATTATTTAAGGCGACTTTTGCAGCTTTTTTTTGATGAATCAAATTAAATAGTTCCTTTCAATTTTTTTATAGTTCAATTAAAAATGCTGGCGAATTCAATTCTGAACGAACAGTCCTATTTCGTTGAAGATACCGTTTTCGTGCACGGTTTATTTTCGGTTTTAATACAGTGCCTCCCTTAAATTACATACTAGTGTCACTTCCACGACATCCTTCCTACACACTTTGTAATCGTCAAAAAATCTTCAAATAAGTTTCAAAAACCGTAACCATAAGATTTCTTTTAATATGCACGTATTAGAACTCCTTGACTCTTAAAAATTACTTTTGGAATTATGATTGTCCCTGAGCATGAATTTGGTCTTTGTTCATTAAAACAAAATTGTCAAGTTTTGGACGAAATTTATCTGCCTGTCCGTCCGTGCGAGCTCGATAACTCAATAACACAACCAGCTACATAAATGAAAAATAACAGTTTCTTTTCGGAAACCAAAGGAAAGTTATTCATTAGGAGGAAAAGTTGAGTGGCGTACAGACCTCCTCGCCTTAACTAAGGAATAGGACTCTCCTCAATTTCTTCAGCCATTGTCCTAGGAGTGGTCAGCCTTTGAATTATCATACATACAGGGTGTCGCAAAAAAATGAAACAAGCATTTATTTCCTTAAATATTGCACATAGACGTATACGTCAATTACAAAGTTTCATCAAATAAGGCAGGAATTTGCTGGAAATGACTTTGTCTTCTGCGGAAGATGAAAATAAAAAATTAAGGAAATTGAGCTTTTATACGTTCTCCATGCAGCAAAAGCGTGAACGAGTAAAATGTTTCTATTACAATCATATATGCATAAACTAAGTTTCACGATTCTACCTGCAGAACTTCCAGAGATATATTAATTTTTAAATTTAAAGGGACTGCTGACTAAGTTATATGGAGATGTTTATTGCAGAAATGCAAATTTATTCAACATAGAAAAACTGCGAAATGCAAATAATAATGCGAAATGCAAATAAACATCATCCACTCATAATGGATTGAAAAAAATTGTCAGTAAGGCATACCGTTACTCAGTTTCATTTGCAGATAGTTGCATTTATCGACTTGATAAAAACTGGAAAGACAACTTCAGAAAATAAAATATATGACAGAGTAGGAAAATAGCCTAATATCGGACAAGAATATTAAAAGATTTTCTCTGAGCGTTGTGCGTATTGTTACATTTTACCTAAAGGCCGTTGCGACTCGTCCTTTAGAGCTGCAGAGTTACAGAACTCACTAAAATTATTTTAAAAATTTGTATTTTCGTTTATGTTCTTATTTGCTTACTACTACTCTCTGAGAGTTTGATTATCATCGGAAAAGGAAAAAAACGAGAAAATAAGGCAGAAATTAAAGTAAATGTAGGACACACATAGAATGGGGCTGCACACTAAATAGTTTTGGAAAGCATCAAAATTCGCTCATTGCGAACAACTAAGTGACATATTGGGCGAAGGCGAAAAGCTATCCTTTCTGCCTTTGAACTTAGCCAGAACTGAATTTTCGGATGCTCCTGTATGACGCAAGACCAACTAATGTTTTTTCTTTCTCTTCAATCCTCACTCAAGGTTTGCCTTCTTGATTTGTTTTCCTTCGATTTCTCTTTCTTTGACTGTTTCTAGGTTTCGGATTAACCTTGATGTTGCCTTAAGCTGGCTACTACGTATTCGGTTTTTGTTGCTAAAAGTCACTCACCGGAAAAAGATACGACTGCAATTTTTTTAAAATACACTTAACATAATTACAACTATAAGTTTTTTTTTTCTATTTGAAGTATAATCTGTTTTTCAGAAATTGTATTTCAACTGTATTCTAGTTATATTTCTATAGCACTAGTTGTTTTTAAGCAGATGAGCCGTCACTGCTGATATATTACCGTGGATATTTTTCGAGGTTCACAAGATATACTACTCTTGTAAATACATCAATTAATGTATTATTTGACTTTTTTAAATATCTGACAAGAGTTAACAAATACATTGCTACTTCCCGATTAAGCCCTTTTAATATCTTAATGTAATATGTATCCCCGAAAGACTGAAGTCATCGAAAGACCGAATCAAACAATAGTGAGAGGTATGGAAAAGTTGTTTAAGTCAATACATTTTTTTCTCATAGATCCGCAAGTTTTTGATAGAAGCGTGCAACTTTGTATATGAATAGATGAGTGTAAGATAAACATTTTATTCACTGACACTTTTGAGCTTCAGGGGCCGAATAATTTTTTTAAAACTTTTTTTATCAATCCCCCTAGAAGTCAAAGTATTTTCATACAAATTATCACCTTATTTGATGAAGCTTTATAACTGGAAGTATATCTTAAGGATCAGTATTTAAGGAAATAAACGCTTGTTCCACTTTTTTTGGAAAACCCTGTATATACGAAACACCCACCCAGAGGTGGTATATTTGAAGTTTTCTGTTACCCTTTCTAGCGGTTATGATTGTTTTGTCGAATATATGTCGCGTTTTAATAAATTTTATTTTTGTAATTACCGACGACTTTATTTACTAATCAGTTTTATTATTGAAACTGTAGATCTCTCTCAAAATGTGATGTAGTTTTGTCACTTAATTGATTGGTTGTCAATCAGTCCATTCCTGAGTGTGAAGGCGTTGAGACAAAAACACAACTTGCTAAATGAGAGAATTTTATTATATGATCTTTACACCAGAATTGTAGATGTACGTCTCATTCTGGGATAAATACTTCAAAAGGCAGATGCGTGTCTGGTATGTTTCTCCGTGTGTACGTGAACGCGATAACTCAAAAATGCAACAAGCAAGATACAGAAATTTGTTCCGCATTTTCGTACAAATTTTAGATCCAACCGAATAAAGCGTAGAGGTCTAAACTGCATACCCGATTCTCTTCAATAAACTGCCAAATCAAATAGAGAACGCACTATATTGTGGAAGTATTGTACGTTCTCGGATTCCGAAGCCCTCCACGCTTTTGCGCATGAGCCAGGCAAAGTTATTTTCACCAAAATAGGGGAAAGTAAAAAAATGGAGGAGGGGATGTTTTCATTTTACTTAGCATGACCAAACAAAGAACTCCGGAAATGCTCTCATCTGACTCATTGCCTGTCACCCCTCTTCGGAGTAAAATCATCCAAAAGTGGTAGTCGCGGGATATTGAAACGATCAATATGCGAGAAATTCGAGGGTGGGAATACCTCCGTTGGTTTCCTTTAAATTTTTCATGGTCTAAAACAACCGATAATTTTAGGTTCTAAAAATAATATAAATGTTTTTAAGTTAAAAATGTTAACATTTTTATGTTGCTCTCAATGATCTTTGATACAGGTGAAGGCAGAGTCGAAAATACATCTTTCGAACATTAAAGATGCAATTTGGATACGTTTAGTTCCTGAAAAGGTTTCACCTCTTAATAAATAGAACATTTACTTAATCAAGCAGTTCTAACGATTTAGAATTCGCGGCCAAAATTTCCTTATGGATTTTATTAGCTTCTCTATCCAATGTTTTTTTTGTTGTTGTTGATGAATTGTGCAAATTTTGGAATTCCTAATAATTAAAAATAAAATATTTCTTGTTTGTGTGTAACCCATGTATATTTTTATCTACTTTTTTAAGATGACATTTTATTTTTCTGTTAACAGCATATAGCTTGTACACTTTCATTCCATTAATTGGTTTTCTAATTTTTTTGTCGTTTTCGCGTGTTCCCCCCCCCCCATCTTTTTCCGTTTTGTATTATAACCATAAGGGGGCATCTCTACTGGTTCATAATCACTGATATAATTAGACATAATAAAAAAAAGCTTTTTACTCAAGAATGAGAATCAATTTTACTATTGGGTGGTGCAGATATAATCGTAGTTATCACTTATCAGTGACATTACAAAATATTCAATATTTACGATTTATTATTGACATAACAGAAAAAAGTTTCTTGTATTTTATGAATGATTCCGTTAATAATGACATTACAATGTCTTGTAAAGTTTCTAATATTTTCCCCAACAGAGGGCGGCACTTTCTCCAACATAATGAAAGAAGTGGCTCTGCAGGTCATTGACGACTACAAATGTGAAGAAATGCTGAGAAAAACGAGATTAGGCCGATTTTTCCAGTTGCACGAGGGATTCCTGTGTGCAGGCGGAGAATACGGCTTGGATTCTTGCAAGGTATAAATATGTTTTAATCTAAATTTAAAAATCAACATTGGCAGCTTGTCAACTCAAAAACAAGCAGTGACGAGGTTCAATGTGAAATATTTAACTTTAAGTACTTTAAAAGTATTGAATTAGTTGAGTTTAATGTTTACTAATGAACTATGAATGTATGATTTATAAAAACGTAGTCAAAAATATGTTTATCTTACTCTCTGAAAAAAAACATTACTTTTATGTGAGTGAATTATTCATATCAAAAGAATTACAGTATAAACGTTAATAATACATAGAAAGTAAGAAGTCTTTTCTTATGGTGAATATTATAACGAATTGAAAAAGACAACTAAAAAAATGAGAGGGTAAAGAGAAAAGAAAAACAACAACAAACGAACAAAAAAAGGATAAGATTAGAAGAATGCCGATTTTTGAATTATCTGCAGAATTGTAGATGGGCTGTTATTAGCTCTGTAGTCCCCAGACAGGCCGTAAGCGATTTTAAGCACTTATTCTAGCTATCTTGAGCTGCTGAGAAAAACAACTCGACATATAGTTTCGACATGATTCGAGATTTCATGCGACGACAACATAGTTTTCTCTTAAAATTTTAAAATTACAACATCATATTCAAGATGGATAAATTCTGAAAAATTATACCCATCTCATATGTGTAGAATGTAAAAATAAGTTAGATATAATGCTTTTCATACGAATTTAACAGATATCGGCTTTTTTTACATTTAAAGTAGATTATTTTTTAAAAATTCTTTATCTTTCAAAACTATTTTCCCATTAAATTCAGTTTAATTTTTTCATGAGTAATTGTAAGCGATTGTTTAATTTATATATTTACAACCCTCATGAAAAACGGGACAAAATGCATTTTTATTAATACCGTGGCATGGTAAAGGACATTTGAAAAAAGTGACACTGTCCTATTCAAAACAATGTGCATAACAATCAAGTTGGGCAAATTACGAAAAGATTGATAGCAAGCTAATATGTTTAAGATTTAAAATACGCCTTATATAAAGCAATTCACAAGGACTTAACAGAATTTGTGTCGTGTTTTTTTATATAGAGAGAATAGATTAGTTTATGTTTTTAAATTCCTTTAACTTTCATAAATATTCCCCCACATACAATTTGATTGAGTCATGAATAATTTTAAGTACAGTATACTCTCTATTATCCGTGCTCGGATTATCCGGTTTGCGGATTATCCGTGCTCATTCCGGACTCACAAAAAAAATTTAAAGAGAGACATTTTCACGCTTATCATGCATAAAATTGATGTTGATGTTCGATCCAGAGATTCATTCCTTGAAACTAGTAAGCCGTGATTAAAGAATAGATTTTTCTTCTTTCTATACATGCAATCTCTACCGGTTCAACCCCTAATTTTCAAAGAAATGAGTCATCCACTTCCTGCTAGCTCTTTCGCATACAAACACGCTTCTCCCTGACACGTCATCCTTTAACTTCTTCGTCTTCTTTCACTTTCGCACGTTTTCCTTTAGTTTTTACGTCTTGTTCATCGTCAGTTAGTAGCGAGAAATTTTTTGCTGTTGAAAATGAGTGGTGTGAAACGAAAACGAAGATTTTAAAAGTTAAACAAAAATTAGCAAGCCATCAAAAACTTGTTAATGGAGAATCAGCTCGTACTGATACAGAAGATGTACTAAATGAGGGAAATACAGTTTCTCATTCTGCTGCTCTACAATCTGTGGAAACTTTGTTAGATTATATGGGACAAAGAGGATTTGATTACGGTGACATTACTGCGGTTCGTAAAATATGTGTCGATATATGACAAGAGATGAACAAAGAGCAGGAACAAAGACGCATTACAGATTTTTTTAAAGCAGTAAATGTTAAAGGGAAAATTCGTAGTTTGATGTTATACAGCATGCAAATGTAAGTAATTTTTATATTTTTGTACTGATGTTGATTTTTTCTTTAATAAAAAGGAGTTTTCGGATTATCCGTGTTTTCTATTGTCCGTCTGATCCTTCCCGGTGATTAACCCGAATAATCGGGATTGCACTGTAATTATCTAACTTGTTGTCTCACAACATTCATGTAAAACTAGACAAAACATATTTTTATAAAAATTATTAAAATTTAAAAGAAAAAAATTAAGAAATGACACTCTTTCTGATTCAAACCCATCTGGTCAACCTACTCAACAATGAAATGCTGTTTTATAGGGTGACGGCGGTGGTCCTTTGGTGTGCTACAGGAAGGACAAAAGCTATGCTCTGGCAGGCATGGTGTCCTGGGGAATTGACTGCGGAGCAGAAGGAGTGCCTGGCGTGTACATTAAAGTACAGAAGTACTTGGACTGGATAAGCAAAAACACAGGCGTCAGCCTACAGGAGTACTGGCCCACCCGTGCAAAACCGTGACGTGCACGGTTCTAACGATTTAATTGTTCTTACGAAATAATCACGATGTTTCAACATATAAAATAGAAATCTTACCAGTCTACCTCTACGGATCAAAGATTTTGCAGCCAATTTTTTGTGTATTAATTTTGTTTGGTTTATTCAGTAATACGAAGATTAAAGAAATATGGGAAATATTCTTCACTGCATTGTTTCAGTTTGAATTTGTGACGGACAGTAATGATGATGTAAACATGAAAAGAATAAAAAAGTGATTTACATTTTAAAACGTTTCTGTCCTTGCTTTTTTTTTATTACCCACGCCGACCCTGCTTACCCAAAGGATGTAAAGCATGTGACGAGTCGGCGGGAAGAAAAATCAAATACAAATATTTAAGTAATACAATACAAAATAATACAAAAAATTAGGTAATACAATACAAAAATATAAGTAAAATAATACAATAAAAGTAATAAAATACAAATGTGAATATAGATGTAATAAAATACAAAAAGCAAACATAATAAGTAATTACAAACATAAATAATTAATAAATACATATAAGTATAATAAATAAATAAACATACATAAAATAAACAAAAAATGAAAATTTTATAAAATCTAATAAATAATTTTGAAAAAAACACTGAAGTCTGAGATTTCTGTCCTTGCTTGTGTTTTTTCACATGACATTTTAATTCACAGTGAAAAAACAATCCTCGATATTTTTTAAGCATATACAGGCTGAAGTGGGCTTTGGGGCCGCGAGCAACTCCTAGGATGACGCTCTAAACCACTCGGCCAGATCGACTGCGAGAGGAGAAGATAGATTGTGTTAATAGATCGTGCATACGATTAATTTTAAACTCTTTTCTTGATTTAATTAATTTTTTAAATTTCGTGTTGAGAATATGATTTGAAATCAAAGAGAGAGCGATTTTCGCTAATAACTACATTTTACTAGTAGAAAAAATTATGAAATTAGGGTTCAAAAGTAATTACTTTTAAAATGGGACAAAATGAAGTTATTATTTTTCAACAAACATTAACTGTTTATTAGGTTTAATTTTGTTTATAAAAGTTAAAATTTCAACATTAAGAAAAAGGCGATATAATTTTCCTTTAAAGTGCGAGTTCTATATTTAGTAAAAAGATGGAAAATGTTTCACAATTTTTTTCATGAAAAAGTTAGTTTTTTCACAAATTATCATTGATTAATTGAATTAATAAAAAGAAGGACGGTCTAGGAGATGCTATTAAAAATCGGATGTTTTTTTTTAAAAACAGAGATAAAGATTATCTCTTTTTGTGCTATCATCTTTGCATCAAGCTTGTTTTGCAAACGTGCTGTGAATTTGTCATGCGCATTCACAGCAAACTTGCATTGCAAGGAGGGATGGCGCCAGTTGTTTATCTTCGCCGTGGCGAACTTGTCGCAAACTTGTTATGCAAGGAGTGTTGACGGATTGTTAGATTGCAGCAGTTTCGCTTCAAGTTTGACGCGTCAAATTTGCCATGACAAGATAATATCATGTAAAAATCAAACTTGCTGCGAACGTACATGCTATCTGGGACACTCCTCTCTGATTCAAGCGCTGCCCTTATATATTCTCCCCGACAGGCCGTGACGTCACATGGAGTTTTCTCGTACATTTCGAGCGAATTTTCTTTTCTAATAGAGATATCGAGAAAAGGGTCGCATTTTCTGGAAACATCGATTTGTCGCCAAGCCGTGAAAATGGTCGCCAAGGTCAGGAGTCCCGGAATGGCCGCATATCGGCTTTGCAACGAGTAGAATTTTAGCTGGTCTTAAAACCGAAATAAAATGATGAGAATTTTTAAACAAACTGATCTTTTTTAAACTTCAACCTTGGAACAGTAATCATCGAACTGTAATTTTAATTACCTATATTATTTATAAATATGTATTTAATTCGGCATCTTCAACCTTTATAAAATTCAATAAATCTATTTGAAGATTCGAAAGTTGCAAATCATTATAAGCTTCATGTGAAACGGGTGTGAGCTCAAATCATCTTCTTCTTTCTGCCTTTCTGGTCGGTCTCCAAATCTTCCAAATCTTCACTGTAAAATATGAATTTTGACGGTTGCACTCCCACGTCTTGTTGAATAAACGCCAGGCAAAAGGAGGACCCACACGATATTAAGAGGTATCCATCATTTTTGGAATTTCAGTGTATTAGTAGAGCATTATATAAATATTAAAAGTAAATACCTTAAATATTCAAGGAAATATGAGTATTTGCAGTAAATAATTTTTATTTGAGCATGTGCGAAACATAAGCTAATTTTTCTTTCATAATTTCGAAGCTAGAAATATAAGCAGCTTATAAAAAAATTCAAATAGAACACCATTAAGATTCAGAAATATATCGACATTCTGTAATAAACGAGAAACTAGAAACTATTATACATTACAATTGTAATACGCAATTGTAATTACAAACTGAATTACAATTGTTCTCTATGAGAAACTAGAAGATGAGGGTTTTATGACAAATTGATATGTTTTAAGCCTCAATCTTCGAATGGGTGTTTAACCTATTTTTAATCTTTATACAATTCAATATAACTATTCGAAGATTTGAGTTTTAAAATGCATTTTATTTATAATTAATTATTTCCTTAACGGGAACTTCCTTTCAACGCACATAAGGGCATGAGCAGCCATAATTGTAATACAATCGACTTAAAATTATGTCTCAAAGCTGAATTGGTATGCAGTGCTTGCATACTAGGGCAATTAGTGAGAGCCCTAGAGACCTCTGCAGAAAACCTCTTGCTCCTTGAATTATCGCTATCCACCCAGATGAAAGGACAACGAGAAAAACACCAGAAAAATAGAAGAAAAATACGTCAATTTGTTCGTTATTCTAGTAGAGGGAATTTGTCCTCTCTTCCATCCCCAGAAATATGCACTTGTGTCTGACCTGTTACTATATTATAATTACTTTTCTGGAAAGTCTAGATAAGAAAAGTTTAAAAAATTCAATATATAGTATTTTAGACAATTTTTGATTTAAGATCCGAAGAGGCCCGTGGCCTGGGTAAATACCCAAAAATGGTTATTTTGAGAAAAAAAATCGAATGCTGATTCACAATGAAACATACAGAGATTTATAAATAACCCCCCAAAAGTATTTGCAGAAAAAAGTATTTGTAAATGGTAACTCAAATATAAACTTAAAATTTATAAATACCCAAAATTGGGTATTTTGCAGAAAAAGTATTTGAGAATAGTGTGATTCAAAATGAAGCATTAAATTTATAAATACCCCTACACTGAATATTTTGCGGAAAACAATGCATTTGTGAATGGTGATTCAAAATCAAACATATAAAATTTATATACATAATACAAAAATATAAAATTTTTAAATTAAAGTTTTGACTAAATTATATAAACAAAAACCAATTGCTATCAGGATTCAGAATAAAATATTCTAAAACTATAACGGGATCGGGGGATAACTAGTTTTTACGGTTTGAAACTTTGACACTTACAATTGAATAATTATTTTTAAAGCCGTTTATGTTATACTAGCAGCCTGCGGCGACCAGCTTGTTCGCCGGGAATATAATTTCAACTGACTGGATATAATTTTAGCCGTTATACAATTCAATATAACTATTTGAAGATTTGAGTTTCAAAATGCATTTGATTTATAATTAATTATTTCTTTAACGGGAACTTTCCTTTCAACGCTGAATAGACCTATGTAGGAGTGTGATGTCCTTATTAAGAATTCAGGTAGTTTTACGAAAGGGAATAAATAAGTTACCTCTCAAAAATTAGCTATCTCATTTACATGGTTAGTATTGAAGATCAGAAAATGTGTGAATGAAACATTACCACTTTTTTTATTGCAAGAAATTCTATATAAAATTTTGAAATTTGAACAAATAAAGGCATTGTGTCGTTGGGAATCATTTAAGATAAAGCTAAGATTTTAATATCTGGGCTGGTAATTGAAAATTAGTGTAACAGTCATTTAGTATTGATGTGATATGAAAAAGTGAGTGTTGCAGTATACGAAGCTAAAAGTTGTAAGATTGGATTATTAGTAGTGTCCTATACAGCAAAAGAAAAGAAGAGCAATGGAAAGAGAAATAAATGTAAAGTTCTGTTTACCATTCTTTCCGTTCTTCTCAAAACCGACGGAAGCTAGCAATTTTCAGGAGCTTAATCCCCGCAGTACTACAACATCAATGTTGGAAATTAAAATCTCTAGGGCTATGGGCTCCTATAAACAACCTGTTCACTTTCCTCCATATCTGCACGTTTGACCAAAATATCATTGTAAGACGAACAAGGTAGGTATCATTCTTGACTTTTTGATTTAACTATGTAGGAGAACTTGCAGAGTATTCACGTTTGCGTGTGATGAACCACAGCAGCACCCTCATTTGTGGAAATAGGAATTGCGTACTCCGAGTCCCTGTTTCCAAAGGAGACCAATCGAAGTGCTGCCGTATCAACTATTGCGTCTTATGCATAGTTTGATATTCATGGTTCTCTTAACAATGTAATTTTAAACTTCAAATTCAGATAGTGATTTAGCAGGCGTTCTTTAAATAGCCTTGCACTTGTTCTGTTCCTTGTCCATATGAAAGTCCTTAATGGAGTCAAGTTACATCTAATTGTACGTAATTGACGCGAACTTTAATTTAACAAATTTATTTCAACATCGAAATACCGCGACATCTTTTATGTCCAGCTGCATGCTAACTGGTTTAAAACATGCTGATAAAATGAATTTAAACATAGCAACCATAATCGTTCAGTTTACTGAATTATTTCTTTATATACTTACTATCTTGAGGACTTTCTTTACAGATTTCACAGAAAGCATGACAAATTCACTTTTAAAATCTATTAGAACTGACACATCTGCTAACTTATCAACAATGTCTGGTACTTTGACTAATTAATCCAAAAAGAATTATAAACATTTGTATCTTTCATTTTAGTTTCTATTATCAGTCTTTATCGTTTTAAAACAAAACTCAATATTTTCTTTTTTTTATAATTTAGTTGAGTTTTAAAAAGGACTAGCAGTGCGCACACGGCGTTTCCGTGGAACCAGGATTTCAACAAAATGAAAGAAAAAAAAAACGCTCACAATGACACGAAAAAGGTTTGAAAACGAAATCAGAACAGAAGATACACATTATTGATTTTTCCGCTTATTTTTCTTCGCGATAATGACATTTGAGCTGTAGGAAAACAGTACAGAATACTTTTATCCAAAACAATATTTAAAAATTGCAAAGTGAAAATCATTATTAAACAAAAGCAAAATACGCAACATATACAACATGTGTTTTTTAAAAAACTTTTATTCTTGACTATCAATAAATACATAAAACAAACAAATCAAAACTATAAAAAATATAATTCAGAACACGATCGCCCAACCTAGATTAAAAAATGGTCTATCGTGAGCTTGAAGTGCAAGGCGAAATTGATCAGAACATAACACACAGACGCGCACAAAGAAAAAATAACCAAAAGGAGAAAAAAGCCCTTAAACGGTGTGATAGTTCATTCAGATTAAAGCAATAAATGTAATTCATCATATTCCGTATCTACCCTCGTTCATGGCAGGATGCCAAATAAAGCCATCACTCTAATTTTTTTCCGCCAGATGAC
Organism: Araneus ventricosus; assembly: GCA_013235015.1. Lineage (NCBI taxonomy): Eukaryota > Metazoa > Arthropoda > Arachnida > Araneae > Araneidae > Araneus > Araneus ventricosus. The sequence continues at coordinate 53,550 of BGPR01002596.1, read as the reverse complement.
GCAAACTTGGATGGGACGGAATTTCCGTAAAATAGATGTTCCTCCGAAAAAACATCTATGACCCCATCAATTAAAAAATTAATTAAAAGTTGGCGTAAATGTTATTTTAATCGTTCTTGTTTTAAATGAAGGAGAAACGTTTATTTTATTAGCTCAAAATATTTTCAAAAAGATAACGAAATTAGAACGTGACATGGAGTCATATGATTTTGAAATCTTAAAATTTCATGCGAAAACTGACTTTTATTAAAAATTCCTCAAAATTCAGGAAATTGCGTAGACTTTCAAAACAAAAGTCATTAAAACGATAATTGTTTGCTCTATTCGGTGGCGCATCGATTGTTTTTTTCGATCATTATTTTTCATGGATCGGCGAAAAACTTGCGACAAATCACCCAAAACAACACAAAATATTAAATAAAAAATTTTATAGATTAAATTTTAAAATTCTGGCTTAGAGCTGCATTCAGTGACCATTACGACTACCTGTGTGCCAAATTTCATGGCTGTAGGTGCGATAGATTCGTCTGGACATCACAGACACACACACACAAACACTGCCTCTTATAAGTATAGATTGACATTTAACCCTCTAATTTTATGTAAGATCCATGACATACAGTGATGTAAAATACCCAGGTATTTATTTTTAAGGTTAAATACCCAGGGTATTTACCCGGGTAAATACCCAAAATGGGTATTTACCTGGGTATTTATTTTTCAATTAACTCTATTCAGATAAAATACAGCCACTGCTGTGAAATATGATTTTTATATATAATATAAATATGTATATAATATACATTGAGCATTAGGTAAGATAAAAAAGAAATATAGTTTTATGAACTTTTTAAATTATATAAAGGCTAAAAAATTGAATCGAAAAAACAAAAACTCAATACTATATCATAGATGTTTGCGTGGCTTAAATATCAATCCTTTTTTAATACAATGAGTAAGGGAATAATAATAGTACGCAAACAATGAACAAGAAAAAATATAGCAAATTTTAAAAGACTAAATTTTTTTAAAGGAAGCAAAATTTAAAACTTGAACAAGAAAAATTATTTGAAAAGTAAAAGAACAAAAGAATTTTATTGTAAAAAGAAATGAAGTTAGAAAAATTACGACAATGTTTAAGATGTAATAATAATGTATTTGCTGCTTTTTAAAAATGAGAGTCATTTTAACTAAATGAAGAAAAGAAAATAACGAGTTTGCTTTAAAATGATAAACAGCTGATAATAGAAACTAAAATGAAATATACAATTGCTTATCATTCTTTTTGGATTAATTAGTCAAAGTACCAGACATTGCTGATGAAAAGTTAACAGATGTTTCAGTTCTAACAGTTTTTAAAAGAGAATTATTCTAAAAGTAATATTCACTCATATTACCTTCAACAAAGTTAAGTGATCTTTGTAACAACATTTCAGCAAGAAGAAATTTGAATTCTTTTGTTGTTGAAACTGTTGTATTATTTGACGATATATTAGATACGCACACTCACACAAAGTTTCCTGGTTAGATGGGAATCATCTGGATCATAAACAACAATACTTAAATGTTCTTGAAACTCTAAATTTGATGTAGTTGTCATAGTTGGAATTTGATTAAAAGAAAATTCATCATCTATTTTATCCCTTTCAAAACCTTTTTTAATCCAATAGAACTTTTGAAATATATTTTATGTGTTTCTCCATTTTGCTTACATTGGCATGTTTATACTCACCATTATAGTACTTACATTGGATACTTTTATCAGCAGGTAACTTTTCCCTTTTCTTTTACTTTTAACGTAAAATATATAGTAATATTAATACACGTAAAGTAAACGACTATGTATTCACTAAATCAAAAGAAGAATGTTTGACTTCCAGCACGGCAATGTGAGTAAATAATGGATCACAAGATTCACTGGCGCTGTCTATCTCTACTAAGAATAAAGGAGAATGGGTTCATGTTGGTGCTCTACAGGACAAGATCTCTAGGCCTGGAGCAACGAAATTAGTGCAAACATACTTTGAAGCGTGGGAATGTGCACCTCGTAGCCGGATTTTTTTAAAAATTTTAATTCATTAAAATTTAAACGACATTTTGGTATTTTTCCTTAATAAATTCCGAAAATATTACACCATAACAATTATTTTTACACTATCTGAAAATTAAAAAAAATTATCCTTTTAATAATATCAATTAAGTTGTCATTCGATTTTTTCTCTAATTTTAATAAATTTTAAAAAATATTTTAAAGAAGAATTTTAAAACAATTCTTTTCATTGTTACAATGAAATTCAAACTATTTTCATTGTTAAACGAAATATTTAATTGAGTGTTTCTCTTCCATTGTTGAAAGATAAGATAATATTCTATTGGATTTTACTTTCTTTTTTATATGATCAATTTATTTGTGCAATCTGTAAGAGAAGCTCTCAAGATAGTAAGTATATTAGGAAATAATACAGTTACGGAACAATTATGGTTGCTATGTTCTAATTCATTTTATCGGCATGTTTTAAGCCAGCTAACATGCCGCTGGACGTAAAACGTGCCAAGCTTTTTCGATGTTGAAATCAAGTTTGTTAAATTATAGTTCGTGTCAATTACGTACAATTAGATGTTACTTGACTCCATAAGGGACATTCAAATAGACAAGGAACAGAACAAGTGCAAGGCTACGTAAAGAACACGGGTTAAATCTCTATCGCAATTTGAAGTTTCTAATTACTTTGTTAAGGGAACCATGAATAACAAATTATGCATAAGAGAGTCTGTTGAAACTATATTTCCGGCGAAAAGATGATTGCCGAAGGCGACTAGTATAACATAAACGGTGCTAAAAATTATTACTCTATTGTAAGTGTCATAGCTTCAAACTGGAAGAACTAAATTATCCCCGATCCCTTTTAAGTTTTCGAATACTTTATTCTGAATCCTGTTAGCAAATGGGTTTTTTTTTATAATTTAGTCAAAACTTAAATAAAATTATAAACTGTGTATTATGTATATAAATTTTATACGTTTGATTTTGAATCGCCATTCGCAAATACTTACAAAAAATATCCAGTTTCGGGGTACTTACTTTTTTTTTTATCTCATTTTGAATCATCTTTCGCAAATACTTTTTTTTTGCAAAATACCCATTTTTTTGAAACTTCATCTGTTTAATTTTGAATCACCATTCGCAAATACCTTTTTTGCAAAATATCCAGTTTTGGGATAGTTATAATTTTTATGTTTCATTTTGAATCACCATTCGAAAATGCATTTTTTGGGGGTTTTTGTTTTTTTGCAAAATATATTTAGCAGTATTTATAAATTTTATGTTTTATTTTGAAATACCATTCACAAATACATTTTTTGCAAAATATTCAGTGTATGGGTATTTATAAATTTAATATTTCTTTTTGAATTACCATTCTCAAATACATTTTTCTGTAAAATACCCAGTTTCGGATATTTATAAATTTTAAGTTTAATTTTGAATCGTCATTCACAAATACTTTTTTTTCTTGCAAAATATCAAGTTTTTGGATATTTATAGAACTTTGTATGTTTCATTGTGAATCAGCATTCAAAAAGTTTTTTTTCTGCAAAATACCCAGTTTTTGGGTATTTACCCAGGCCTTGGGTAAATACCCGGGTATATACCCAAAAAATATTTACCTATCCACTGGGTATTTACCCACTCCACATCACTGATGACATAGTATTGCGTTTTTGTTTTTTCTGATTCATTTTTTTAGTTTTGATTGAATTTAAAAGGTTCATATATTATTAGTTTTCTTTATTTTTACCTTACCTTATGCTCAATATATATTCTATACATATTTATATTATAAAGAGACATCATATTTCACAGCAGTGCCTGTGCTTTATATGAATAGAGGAAATTGCAAAATAACCTCGATAAATACCATTTTGTGTATTTACCCGTAAAAATAAATACCTGGTTAATTTACATCACTGGTGCAAGAAATTATTATCTAGCCTACCATTTTACAATCCAATTATTTTTAACGAATTCTTTTGTCCACACTTGATTTGGATGTGGAAAAAATTAAGAATTCAGGTAGTTTGTTTTACAAAAGGGAATAAATAAGTTACCACTCAAAATTAGCTATCACCTTTACATCTATACTTATAAAAGGCAATGTTTGTGTGCGTGTGTGTGTGTGTGTGTTTGTCTGCGATGTCCAGACGAATCTATCGCACTTACAGCCATGAAATTTGGCACACAGATAGTCGTAATGGTGACTGAGTGCACCTCGAAGCCGAAATTTTAAATTTTAATCTAGAATTTTTTTATTTAATGTTTTGTGTTGTTTTGGTTGATTTTTCGCACTAATTTCTCATTAGAATGGTTTCAAATAATTGTACGACAAAAATAGATAGACCATCGGAAAGAGCACGCGATTTCCGTTCTAATGAAGTTAGTTTTGAATTTCTATCTTAAATTACTGAATTTTGAGAATTTTTTAAAAATAAGTCAGTTTTGCACCTAAATGTTGGTTCTGTTTTTAAATTTGTTGCATCCGACTTTCTAATAACACTATTATTTTCAATTTTTTTCAGCTTATAACTGCAACGGTTCTGTCGGATTTAAAACGAGAATGGTTAAAATATCTTTTTTAGTTTTTTTAAAATTAATTTTTTCCTGATAGTTGAACGATATGTTTCCTCTAGCGAAGCTTCCGCCCACGACAGTCTCCGGAACGTTGCGGGCAATTTCATTGGCTGAAGGGCCAGGGTGACGTCATTACTTTCGCGTTCTGCGAGGAGATGATGTATTTACTCCATGACTTCGATTATTATTTTTAAGCGTATCTTAACTTATTTCTTTGGCTTTCATACTTTGCTCGCGGTGTAATAAATATCACATTGTAATTTTTTAACATTATTTGGATTTAACGGTACTCGGTCGAGAGGAAAAGGAGGCGGACCAACTCAATAATATATATATATTTCTGTTTTGATTTAGTTTTTAAAACTTTCATTTATGCAATTGTATGTGGGCTTTTTTTTTATTTTGTTGAAGTCCTGATTCCACGGGCATCGCCGTGCGCGTACTGCTAGTGGTTAATATACAAAATTAGAAAATTTATGGAAGGAACATTACCACTTTTTATGTTGCAAAAAATTCTATATAAAATTTTGAAATTATAATACTTAAGCATTTTGGAATTTATTTGGGTTCCTTTATGATAAAGCTTAGATTTTTATATCTGAGTTGGTAATTGGAAATTAGTGTTATGGTCATTTGGTATTGACGTGATATGAAAAAGTGAGTGTTACAGTATGCGAAGCTAAAAGTTGTAAAATGTCTTCCTATACAGCAGAAGAAAAGAAGAGTAATGGAAAAGAGAAAGAAATGCGAAGTGCTGTTTACCGTTCTCCCCGGTCTTCTGAAAGCCGACGGAAGCCAGCAATTTTCAGAAGCTTAATCCCCGCAGCACTACAACATCAATATTAGAAATTAAACTCTCCAGGGCTATGGGCTCCTATAAACAATCTGTTAGCCTTCCACCATATCTGCACATTTGACAAAAGTAGCATTGTTAAGACGAGCAAGGTAGGTTTGATTTAACTATGTAGGAGGACTTGCAAAGGATTCACGCTTGCGTGTGATAAACGACAGCAGCGCCCTCATTTGTGGAAATAGGAATTGCATAGTCCGAGTCCCCATTTCCAAAGGAAACCAATCGAAATGCTGCCATGTTGGATCTTTGTTATGGATAAATGGAAATTTTATTGTTGCGTATTCTGGATAGCTTATTTTGATTTAATCTAATATATCAAGGATTCATGACAAGTACGTTAGGAATAAATCGATGATCTCCCCAAAATACCTATTGTTCAAGAAAAATTTCAAATTCATATTTTTCCAAATTAGTATTTATCAAATGTGATTTAAATGAAGTACAAATTTGTATTATTTAAAAAAAACTATCGGTTTTGTGTATGAAATAATGAAATTTCGATTTTTTTGTGCAATTACAGTAACATTTAAAAATGTCTACCATACGGAATAAACTGACAAAATATGTATTATTCCTTTAAAAGTTTTGCTTTTCCGAATTTTGAAAGATTTATTCCCTTGTAATATGACTTCGTAATAAAAATAATTTTTAACGATATTAATTTAACTTTCTCTATTATTGTCGAAATGCACAACTTATAATTAATGTTGGATGCAAGGATGCGTTGGACTATCGCCAAACGATAGCAGTTTATGCAAATTCAGCAACGCTTATTGGCGCTTTTGCTCCTTGAAACCTTTATAGCTCCTTGAATATTCGTGCTTATTTTACAAAAATGCATGTAAATGTTGCGCTTATCAAACGAAACCATTGGTGAAAGTTGCAACTCATTATCAGCTTTCTGTAAAATAGTGCGAGTCCTAAATCATTTTCTTCATCAATTTCTGGTCAGTCCCCTAAATGCCATCGTGACCGAATTTTCCCTGTAAACTGTGAGTTGAAGCCTCTACTTTACATGGTCGAAGTTCTAGGAATGTCCTGTCAGTTTTTCGGGAGATATTTGAAAAAGTGTGCAAATTCAAAAGTGTTCACATTATTCTGTCAACCACTTATACTTTTGATTAGTTATATTATATTTGAAAGTCATTGCTTTATTTTACGATTCACATTTTCATTTTTTTAACAAGATAACTTCAACAAGAGAAAAGAAACGATGAAAACGATTTTAATGATTTATTTGCAGAGCTTAAATTAGAAAACATATATATTTTTTTGAAAAATTATCTTAATTCATCTCAAAGTGCTGTTTTTATAAAAATTTCGGCGGGATAATTTTATTATTTCTCTCTTTTTTGCCTGTATTGTTATTAGATTATACCATTCTGTCCTTTAGGACAAAGAGTTGACAGCTTGAGTTGTTTATTCGAGCTCCTGATCATACCACTAAAAAAATTTTCTTAATTATTTTAAAACATTATTTTTCAGCAATTTTCGGAATAAATTTTAGTAGAGGCAGAGATGTCAGAAGAAAGTATATGTGTGGATCTATCGAATTTAAGATAACAAGAAAAAGGGAAATCAAAATGTTGTAAACGAGAGGAGAATAACAGATGCTTGCAAATTTTTTTAAAACCGAAAATGGGCAAAAAAAATGAAGAAACATAATTTTCAGTCAATGAAAACTCAAAATCGCGGGCATTGCGACGTCTGCGAAATGAATTCTAATCGTCATAAAGACAGCATTTATCTTAATGATGAGGGAAAGCTGTATAAGAAAACAGAAGAAAAGGAGCGATAATTATGAATCGGAGGGAAATCTATAGGCAATGTATTTTTTTTTTTTTGTCGAATAAAGCACAAGATAAATTAGTCTGAGGATCGTAGATTCAACAGAATCAACAAACAGTTGAAAACGAAATGTTGATATAAATGATCCTGGTAATTGGCCTGGAATTATCTATACTTATAAAAGAAAATGTTTATGTGCGTACGCGCGATGTCCAGACGAATGTATCGCACTTACAGCCATGAAATTTGGCACGCAGGTAGTCGTAATGGTGACTCGATGCACCTTGAAGCCCGAATTTTAAAATTTAATCTAGAAATTTTTGTATTTAAAAATTTGTGTTGTTTTGGGTAATTTTCGGTTTATATTTTCATGTTGCATCGTTTCTGATAATCATTTTATTAAAATAGATACATCATCAGAAAGAACAAACTACTTTTGTTTTAATGAAGTTTTTTTTGAATTTCTGATGTAGGTAATTCGCTGAATTTTGAGAAATTTTTAAAAATAGTTAGTTTTCGCTTCAAATTCTAATAATTAAACATCAAATTACTTCGTCGGACATTCTAATTTCGTTACTTTTCTAGATTTTTTGAGGCAATAAATGGAGCATTTCTTCTCGATTTGAAACAAGAACGGAATTTTTTCTTGATAGGGCCAAGATATTTTTTTCGAATGATGAACCATTCAAAAACTATCAGTTTTTCCCCTGGCTATATCTGCACCATCTTTTGGAAAAAAATTATAATGAGAGCGGCAAAATGACTAATGCTGTCAGCCGTGATTTATTCCCTGCTTACTTTTTAGTATGTTCCACTAGGAATAATTTGAATAATTTCGTTGGATGCATTGGTTTAGTCGTAAATTAAGCAGTGATGTAACATTCTGTCCTGGGTGATATTATTGGGGGAGATATAGTTAGGAAATCACTTCACAATGAAATTTTTTTTTATATTTAAAATGTGTAATTATTTTATCTGGACACTGAAATCGTGAAATAATGAAATGCCAATACTGAAACAAAGCATATTTTACAGATATTATTTTATTTTTGATCAAACATGAACATGACGCGTACTGTACCTCAAAGCATGAATATAATGAAGATGTGAAAGTATATAATCTTTTAAAAATTTAAATTCATTTCGCTATACTAAAATTAAGTAATATCAAAGTAAAATCATGACAATAATAAATAATATATAAAATATTATGAGTTTTCGTGCAACTTTAATGCTTTTTGCCCTTTCACGCAACATTTGCCAGTGCTTTATTACTTTTATCATGTCATTGTGAGCTTTTGCTTTCTCATTTCTGCCCCTTCACGCAACCACTTGCCAGTGCTTTATTACTTTTATCATGTCATTGTGAGCTTTTGCTTTCTCATTTTTGCCCCTTCACGCAACCACTTGCCAGTGCTTTATTACTTTTATCACGGCATTGCGAGCTTTTTCTTTCTCATATCTTTCACATTCATTATACCACGGGCTGCTTGAGGGTATTGCTAGTAACTGATAAATTTAGAATGGCTATCAAACAAAATTAATTGACAGAAGTGGAAAAAAACTACGATATTGAAAATTATAAAAATAACGAAAGTTTTCCTGAAATTATTTCAGAAAATTGATGAATAAAGAACATCGAGAATGGGATGGTTACTCTCCTTAAAATACAAGGATGCCATATTGTACCATTCTTCAGATACCACTGTTTAACTGCTTTTAATGATTGAGTTTCATTCAAGTTCGCGATTAAAAAGTCACGAAAGATCAGAATAAAATTTACAAGATGCATATAGTTTGTTAGAATTAGGAAACACTATGACAGGAAACATGAAAAGATAACTGAAAACGAAACACCTTGTGTAAAATTTGTTTATGAACGAACAGTAGCTTCAATTTTGTATTTATCAGAGTATAATTTGGCATTCAAGGGAAGTAGCAATGCTTTATACGAACCATACGACTGTAATTTCTTAGGTCTCATTGAATTACTTCCAAGATTTCCCACAATCACGAATCAACATTTGGATCATTGTGGGAAATCAGCATCGGTTTCCCAGTATTCATCTCATAGAACAAAAGACGAACTGATTTCTGCTTAGAAAACAAATACTATATTTCAAATAACAAAGCTAAGTATTTCACAAATTTACTAGATTGCACTCCAGAGCCATCGAAAGCAATTATCTGTTATTTTAGTAGTTATGTAATTGACTCGAAAAGTGATGTGAATGTATAAGAACGATTTATTTGTTTTTAAACGGTAAAAGCCTCGACAGGAAAAGGGTTGCCAGTCAAAATTGAAAGCCTATTAGAAAAAGAGGAATTATTTGGGGAACCATGTGGACAGTGATACTGTAACTAGGGTTACCATACGTCCGAATTTCAAGTTCAAGTCCAGACTAAGCTTCAAAATGTCCGGTGAATGAGGGCAAGAGAAAAATTTGGTTGTAATAGAGAGAGTTTTCACAAAAGTCAATGTCATTCGACCAACGAAAGAAAATTCGTTGTTTGCATCCATTGTTGATGAAAAAGTAGATGAGTCTCCTTATCGTGCATTAGCTCAAACTCAAAATTAAAAGTTTTGGCAATTTTGTTTTAATTCTGATTTTCATTAATGCAATTTTAAATCACGAAACATTATTAAAAATTGAATATTCTATGCATTCTGACATCTTATATATATATATATATATATATATATATATATATATCTCTTATTTCCTGAAACTCTGTGCTAGTGTTAAGAAAGAGGGATCTTGTGCCAGAGCCTTTTGGAGATTTTATACTATACTGCTTTAAATATTCCCCCCCCCCCCGATGTGGCCAGACAAATAAAAAAAGGTATGGTAACCCTAACTAACTAACCCCGGTTCTAATATGAGAGGTTGTACATAAAGGCTTGCAAAAGAGCTTATCCTGTAAAAAATTCAGCAGAAAACATACTTTGATTTTTATTCTTAGAAACACTTCAAAATCATCTGCTCTGCAAATTCATTTTTTGTGACTTAAGAAAGCATATATAAGATTTTTGCAAATGCTGCAAAGTGCTGGAATATATTAAAAAGCCTTTCAGATATCTTATTCCCAAACCATGATCAGGAACGACGTAGGAATGTCGCTTCGAAAGTATAAATGGAATCTGTGAGATATCAAGTAACCCAATTTTCTCCAGCTTTGAATTTTCTTTACGAGTATACTATTTGCATTGAAAAAGAAATCTCAAATCCAATCAATCGAAACTTCATTCTAATTTTTATTAAGCTTAGTTATTTGGTATGACACACTGAAGGAAATGAATACTGTGAGTCAGATATTTCAAAATTATAACATAAATATCGTATACAAATTCACATTTAAAAGGCCTTTTAAATTTTTTTTGAAAAGTATCGTGTATTGGGATTCATATTTTCTTTTAATAACTGCAAAAGAAAAAGTGGAAGAGTTAGTTAAAAGCGACACCTGAAAGTAAAAATAAAAGAATTTAATGAAGAGGGGAAAAAAAACCATTTTTGATTTTAAAAAACTGGTCAGCTATTTCATTTGTCAAAGAAAATTTCCGAATTCAATATTTTTGGTCGTAATTTATAGTGACATTTTTTCTTTTAAGAAGAGATTTGAAATTTATCACAATTATGAGACATAATATGATTTTTTATATAATTAGGATAATATTCACAAACTGCTAAAAAAACAGATATTTAAATGCGACTTTGAAAGACAAAAAGAAATGCATTCATTTATTTAATGAAAACAAAAAATTGAGTAACAGGGTCACAATATTATAATATACATTTAAAAAGAATCTATTTGAAATGTATTCAAATTGTGTGACTGTTCTGAAAAATATATTGTCCCCATCAATGACCGTCGTATCTGCAGAAAAATATTTCTCGTGATTCACAAAATAATAGAGTTTTATTATTTTGAATTATTTATTATTATTTTTTATAAAGTTAACATTTTATTCGCCTTTAAAATCGTTCATAAATTAAATAATTTAATTATTTATCAATTTCACGTTTGATTTAAGTCCTTAATATACCAATGTGTACAAAGTAAAAAATAGCAAAATGCAATAAATTATTTTATTTTACGAAATTAGTTTCAAGGACCCGTGAATCAACTTTGTACCAGACCCCGCTTTTGTTCGGGCCGGCCCTGCACAGAATGGAATTTATGATACCTGTCTTATCCAGGCACGCCGGACAAAATTAGGCGACACTCTATATGTATTATATATGGAGTGTCTATATTTTGTTTAACTTTATTAAAATTAATCACTGCTTATTTATTAATAATCTATAATTCATTAAAGCCATAAAATATTAAAAATGAATATTTATTTCCCGTTTAGCACATCATGCTCTACAATATTGATATATCTTCACAATATTATGCGGTATTCAGAACATGAAATAATAATGTTGCGATATCGTACAATATCTTGTGCTAATAGGGTTCTATTTTAGTATAGAAAATGTCATTATCTCTTGTTGTATTCATTTTCAACCCAGTTTTTTTTTAAAAACCAGATTTTGGTATAAATCGAATTTTTATTTTAGTACAGTCAACTTCGAATTATCCAAGTCTCACTGTATCATGTACGGTGTTCTACTGGAGTTTTGAGTAGAGTTGGAAGAATCAAAACTATGACAAAGCTGGATGCATAGAAAAAATATATGAAAGCAATAAAGAGATATACTTATTGTTTTACATATTTAATGGTCGAAATAATTTTCTATTTATTCTCAAGCAATTTCTTTTGAAAATTCAATTTTCTCAACAGATGGCGACACGTCTGTTTTAAGATGTTCTTCAAAGGTGCACAGACGAACTTGGATACAATAAAGGAAAGAACCTTAGAAAATCAAAGCTTAAATTTTTAATTAAATTATTAAAAGCATTTTTACTTCAAAATGTAATACGTAAATTATTTTATTAAATAATACTTGACGGAAATTTGCATTACTTTGCATTCTAATTTAAAAACAAGACGATACAAAACAAATGTATCGTTGACTGCGAATACTATATGAGTCCTTTTTATTTTTTCCCCCAAAATTGCGTCCGTGCTGTTTTCATATTCTGGGTCTCATTATAGGTACAGTCGAGGTAAAAAAAGGACCCACCCAGCATTAGTCCGCCGATGTTCATTTTATCTTGAAACAAAAGGTACCAATTTTCAGGAAATAACGTCTACTAATAGATTCTAAGGTGGAAAATTTCAGAAGGGGTCGTCTACATATTTATAATTGCACAAACTTCAAGATTTCCAAAGGCAAAACACATTTTTACAAACGGATATCAAAACTGCAGAAACAGTTATGCTCGGATAATAAATTTCATAATCCACACTAAATAACTTTTGAAATTATAAGCAAATAAAACTTTGTGTCTTCAATGCTAAAGTAAAATTTTGAATTCTTATTGATATATTGAGAAATAATACAGTTTCTGACCTAGATATTTTTTGTAATAGTTTGAAGTATTCAACACATTCTGCACCTATACTTTTGATTTAAAAATAATTTTGAACACATGAAATATTTTATGATATTTGATGTCCAAACATTTTTGAATAGCAACACTTAGAAGTTTTATCAGTAATCGATGCAGATGTCTATTTCATAAACCCATGCAAGATTTCAGTTTATTCGTACGAATAGTTTTGCAGTTACATTACATTTTCTATTTTCGCTGTAATTCGATGCACTTAAGGGGGCGGGATATATTTCGAAACCGTTTTCATTATTAAATATAATCATTGTACCACTTTATTTTATAAAATTTAAATATATAAAAATTTAACTATTTACATAAATAAATTAAAATTTATAAATTAAAGTGGTGTAATATTATTCTATTTATTTCTTCTCCTCATCAAGTTTTACCGATTGTAAAATGTAGATCATTACTTTGAAAATAACATTTAAAGTGCGAAATAATTTAAAATGCTACTACCGACATTTAAAGGCAAGCAGAGAACTTAAATAATTAATTGTGGAGACGACCCGTTTTATGTCGAGAACATAAAATGTCAAATATCTTCCAATCTATTAATGGTATATTAACCAAAATTAATATCCTGGGGTATTTTTTCATGAGAAATTAATCTATGGCATCAAAAATGGGAGTTGCCATTGAAAATTTTTAAGTTAGTGCCATTTTAAATATGTAGACGACCCCTTTTTAAATTTTCAACCTTAGAATCCATTAGTAGACGTTATTTCCTGAAAATTGGTACCTTCTGTTTTAAGATAAAATGAACAGCGTCGGAATAATGCTGGGTGGCTAATTTTTTTTCCCGCGACTGTACATAAAATCAACCAGTTAATAAATATATCATTGATTAAAAAATTAATTAGTTAATTTACAAAGCTTCTAGAATTTTGATGCTATTGTCTCATGCAGTTTCTGAAATCAACGATTCAAATTTATCGACAATTCTGAAATCCGTTTTCCTTTACGGTACGTATTAACCCGCTTGCGGAAAAACTCACATAGTCCTGCTCGTCAGTGGGTTTTCATGCCGTACCGTACAATGTCGAGGTATACTCATCGTGTGACTGAGGTTTCTTTCGAAAATGAAAATGATTTATTACGCTTAAAATTTCTAGTGTATTGAATCTGCCACTATTGTATCCCTTTGCGTAAATATCACAGATCATTACCGCATACAATTTGCTGTTAAAACTACTAGGTACAAGTCACGACCGAATTTTTTAGTCAATCAAATTTCATTCTTGTAACTATCAAGTGGGAGCATCAGCCATTCAATTTTTCCTGATTAACCTTTTAGACGGCCGTCGTAAGTATACTTACCACCAACTTCATGGATTTTTAAATGCATTTTTTAAGGTTGGCATAAGTTCTCGCCAAATGTTTTGATGAAAAAAAACCCCAGATGTTCCATTTTCTTTTCTCAGAATATAACGAAGTATCTGGACTTGATAACTAATTATTAATTAGCAAAATTTATTAACAAAATTTAATGTCATCGAATACGCTGAATGAATTTTTTTCTTAAATGAATCTCAACCCCAAATCCCTTTTACTAAAACAATACTAGAAAAAAATGGCCCTTTAGAAGGTTAAATCTTGCCGGAAAGGTTTAAAGATGAAATTTCTTTAACAATTCAGATTTCTGGTTTCAAATCCTAAACGCCTTCCTTTGTCGATTCTGGAGAGGTTTGGTAAGTGGGATGATCATGATGGGAGGATCCCGTTTAGAAGGCCCAATTTCAAGGAAGATACACCGGTTACGTGATCCAACTGTAAGTTAAATCTGCCATGTATCAAACGTCCTCACTTTGATATGGAGTGGAAGTCTGGTAAGATTGGAAAGTGTTGCCCACAACATCTAATTACGATTCTATATTTCGACTTCCGTTCCAAACTAGCCCTCCAGTAGTTTCAAAATGGGACGCAACTTTGATCTACAAGTTTGAACTAATCTAAACTAAACCATCTTAATTCACCGAGCACAATGAGGTCCTTTCTTCACTCGACAGTTCGGCATTTCATCTGTTTGTCTGTAAATTTATTTGTTATTCATTGGCTGCCAGCGCGTTGTTCGAATTTTGTATGAATTGTCCTTGAGTTCATTAAAATGGACGAATGTTTAACTCTATCGATACGGAAACGTCCCATATGTCTCTTCAAGCAAAAGACGATGGCCGTCCGAATATCACTCAAAAATTTCCACCTCCTTTCGTTAAATGTGATTGATTTCACACTTGCGGCGCTTGCTTTCGTTCTTAGAGTGGCTCGCCCACATGTTTTTGGGGAAAAGGGGTTTTTTCTTAGAATTCGGACAGTGCTCGCTGTCATTGTGTTTTGTTTTGGAGGGGGAGTGAATTTTCATTTTCTAGATAGAGGAGGTCGGATGTTCCCATATTTTGAGGTCTCTTTATTGCAATGACCGTAGGAACAAGAGGGTTAAGGAGATTTATCTTTTCATTCCGTTTCAAGATGGTGATCGTTTTAATGGTTCTGTTTCAAGTAACGTTCAGCTGTTTTCGACGTTTTAAGCCAAACGGAACTTCATTCATAATGACTCCAAAATACCCATAACAGGAAACGGCATTTAATTGTAATTTTGTTATTGCAGATAAAAGCAGACTTATAATTGTAGCTATATGAATACTGATGTAAGAGAGAATTGTGTAAATAATTGGTGCTCGAAAAAAATGGCTAAACCTTTATGGATTGCAATGGAGTGCAGATTCCAACATTTTTTGGGGGGAAGACGGCGAAGTATGCTATTCACAGAACTACTGTTAGTTAAAAATAAAAACAAAAAACACTAGTTTGGAAATAAACGAAAGTGTAAGGAGAAACAATAATTGCTGCTGCTTGCAGTGATAGATAGCATTGTATGAATCATTTAATCGATATTTCGAGAATACTGCAGATGAAGAATTTTCCAGAAACACAAAGAGGGCATTCATTCATTGGTTGCAACAAGGTTTAGAAGAAGGAAGCTTTTTAAATTAGTATTTAAAATGCGAGAAAACCAGTCTCGTAGAGTGTCGCACTGATTACTAAAACTCAAAACTTGATTCTTCCCTTACATTTGTGGTTTTTATTTTTTTAGCTGAATTTGTACCATTGTAGGTTAACTCACAGCACACTCAACATTTTTTTTCAAAATTTATAAAAGAAGAAATGCTATTGACGTTCAAAAAATTAGAAGAGAATTTAGACTGAAAATGAAGACAGTTTACAGTTCAATAGAACGAGAATACATTTCCCGCTACATTCCATTATGACTTGTTTATAAATTAGAGTTATTAAAACTCAAATTTCTTAACTTGAAAGGTGAGAATTAAAATTCTTTTAAATCCTCAAAACTATGATGCAATTCGAGGTAGGTTCCTTGCTTTCAAAATTTAAAAATAAAGCTGATATTTGGTGATTTTGCTCGAACATTGAATAGACAACAAAATATCGTGCACGCTAGAACACGGATTGGGTTTTACTCCGTAACTTCACAGGGAATCATTTGTTGTACATGAAATTCACGCCATATCTTTTTTATTGCGTACCTAAAGAATGCATGTAAACGGATTATTGCAGAAATAAACACAGCGGATAATACTACTACATTCAAAAAGTTCCGCAACTTGTTTTATTACTTAAAAGTCAGTACAGATAGAACGTATTTATGTGGTGTTTCCTTCGAGGTAACCACCCTGTGCAACTACGAAATTTTGCCCCGTTCTTATAAGGATGTAAATGCTGGTTGCAAGCGTCCTTTTGACACCTCCTACAATGCCAACATCGCTGCTCTTCTTCGGAGCCCATTAAGCAAGGCCTCCATCCGAGTAAAAAATCACATGGCGCGAGATCTGGTTGTGTCTGAAATGTAATACTTGACAGTGAATAGCATCAATAGCAGACGAATTTTTTTCTTTTCAAAATTTATTTTTAGTCGATTAGCAACAAGAAAATTAGTTGTTGTTAAAATACTTTTATGGAATGAAGCGTTGTTAATCGAGGGAATGAAGCTGTTTTGGAATAAGCATTTTAATTTTAAGATGTCTTTTCGTTTTCATTAATAATACCTAAAGTTCCTTCAACATGGCGTGACAAAAATATTGCAAAATACCTATTGTAGGTGATGGAAACTCTTGATTTAGGGCGATATCATTTTGTATGTATGGATCTGAAGGCTTTCATGCAGAAATCCGTGAGAAAGTTATGCAAAATATTACACCTCGATGGGGTTTATTCAAATATTTTACAATTTTAAAGGAATCTGTTGTTTACAAAGAATATGAAATCTCCTATGATTTTATAGTCTGTTCCATTGATGTTCATGCAGTATTTAAAACTGAAAAAAGTAGTGGCTGAGAGCCTCGAAGCAGCAAGATGCATGCGGCAATGCTGATTTACGGTTCACGTGCACAGAATAACATTAGCTTCTTCGGCTATCAAACAATTTTTGGCAAATAAAGTGAAGGAAAGCTCCTTCACTTTATTTGCCAAAAATTGAATGAATAATTTGAACATGAAATATTAACTATTTGGTTAACCTGGAGTTTGCGGTACACAATTACTTTGTTCCTCTTAGGATCGTCAACTCTTTGCCACCAAGAACGGCGATGAGAGAACATTTGTTTTGGATGCGTTTGGATATTTTTAACGAATGACGAGCTCGCATGCGCACAAATTGATCTTTTCATCGGTGTTTTGCTTATCAGGCTACCTTGCGCCATTTTTCGATTCGACTGTTTTGTTCAACTCTTCGATGTGATTGGTCGATAAATTCGAATTTGAATAAAACTTCGTTTGGAATTCTTCGGATTGAATATCGGTTCAGTATCGTGTATGTTATTCTGTGTGTTTCGTTTCTCAATGAATACGCGAAGCTACGAGTTTTCCGCTATGCTGAAAGCGAAGCCGCTGATATTTTTAA
>BGPR01002596.1:14168-35849 GCA_013235015.1 Araneus ventricosus | reverse complement strand
GCCGCTGATATTTTTAAGTTAAAAAATTTGCCCGGTACACGCTTGAAATGCTGCAGGCATTGCTTGCTCAATCTCTCCTTTCCAGGTGACGAATGCGCAAGAGAGCAATAAAAATCGCACTGCACATCGAAAACAGTATTTGGCGACGGCAAATGAAATTGCGTCAAGACAAATTGGCGGGAGACAGGTGTGTACCGTAAACTCCAGGTTTACCAACTATTTTTTCCTTTATAATCATTCAGAATTGTACACTTTCTAGAATAATCCGCATCGATAAAAAAAGCGAATAATCTGAACTTATTTTTATATTTATATACACGCCCGCAACTCTGATTCATTCAGAATGATAGAAAATAATACTTTTTATAGAATATTTTAATTTTATTTAGAATATTTAACAGAATATTTTCGACAAAAGAAGAACAAAGATTTAAAGAGAATTTTTTAATATTCGATATTAATAAATAAATCAATTTTCTTCGATATACGTCCACAGATGGACTTATTTCTTGATCAATTCATTAGGAAATACAAATCTGCCGAAATAAAAGTACTATTATGAACATTCCAAACGGGCTGCTGGAAAAATTCGCCGGCATTTTCTAGAGAGTTTATTATGAAATATGCAGGTCATTTGACTCGATTCCTTTTCCATGAGGAGAAAAATCTCCGCCCTTACGCATGCGCTCTGAAGCAGAGGTGAATCTCCAACAAACTTTCACTGACTTCCGGAAATCCTTGCCAGAGGGCATTGCAAAACGATCTCGTTTCTTCTTCTTCTTTCTGCATCAATCCTAGCAAAAAGCAGCGTTTCCTCGATTCATTCTCACCCAGCAGCTCAAGTCCGCTAGACTGACCTACTGGACCGGAGAAAAGTCCACTTTTTCCACCCGAGTCTCCTACTCGAATGAGATCAAATCGGAACCTTTTTCTTTTTCGCGCCGAAAATCTCCAAGTCAGAATTTTACCTCATTATCCATGTTAGCGAACAAAGCAGTTGGGGAATTTTGTATTTTTTAGAGAATTTGGCAACGGGTTACGAAATTTTAATTCGGTTGAAATGAGTGACGGTGATTGACTGTTTGATTGATTGCCGAGTTTGTTTTCCCAGAAGCCAGAAAGGATATTAACGAGATTTCTTCTTCATATACAGGTAAAGTATTTCCTTACTTGCAACTTAGTTTTTATATTTAACAGTTTGTAAAGTTATTTGAAATGTTTTATTAATGATATTGGGGTTCAAATATTGCTAAACTCAATAAATATAAAAAATAAGGATTTTAAATCGTAGAAATATAAGCGAATTTTACATTAAGACAGTTTTATTTCCTAATGCTATGCAAGACTTAAGGATCATTACATTTTTATCGCAATTCTCAAACTAACTCACACAAAACACTCGGCAACATTTTTCTAAAAATTTTTCTGAACTCTGAATGCCTTTTTCTGTCCCTATGTTTACTTCATCTAGAAAGTTTTCTTTTTGGAATCGTGAAATTTTTATATTAGAATTATTTTTGTAAATAATTGAAATAACTCAATTTCCATTTTCAAACCCAGATTATTACCTCTGCAGTTTTATGCATGTCTTGAGTTTCTTTTTTAATTTAAACCAAAATTGTTTTTATGAAGAAATGTTCCCTCATAACAAAAGTTATAGTTATTCTTTCTAGTTCATGTAAAAATGCGAAATTGACTAAAATTCGATTTAAATCTGATAATTAGTTGCTCTTATGAATCATGTGCCATATTGATAGGTGCCCATTGCTCAGGAATTAAAAATCATTTGCATTAGCTTATGCAATGAAGCGTTTGCAATGCTATATTAACAGATATGAAATAAAATTATCTACTGAAGAAAAATCAAAATAACGAAATCGTCTGCAGAAAATTTTTGTCAGCAGTTCTTTTCGTAAATTTTATTTTTCATATCTTTTCATTCGAATTTCAGATTCACACTCTTTCCTCACTTCGAGTTTTTATTTTGAAAAATGTTCACTTATTTTTCGTATTTTCATTTTTAAAATTTTAGTATAAGTCTTCTGTATTCATGTTTTTATTTCCCTATTATATACAAATTAATGATTTTTTTTGTTTTTAAATTCGCCTCGTCGCCCGCATTTTTGCATTATAACAAATCATGGAAAAAAGTTTCATTTTTTTTCCATTTTTTAACCTCTAAGCCTGAGCGTTGACTTCACTTTGAATTTTTTTCGAATCATGAAATTTTTATTGCTTCTATTTTTGTAAATAATTTAAATAAATAAATAATAATCATATTTTCCAAATGTTGAAGTTAAGTCACTGGCAGATTCGATACAAAAGCGACGTGGAATTCATAAACCTCCCCACCGACTCTTAGTCCCATCGACTCTTAGTTGAATCAATTAGTTAGTCGGTCAAGAAGATTATCTAATTAGAAAAGAAAATTACGCAGTTAAGAGGTTAAGATTCTTTAACTCATAGAAAGGAAACCAAACTCAACAAACAATCAATAGAACGGAAGTGCAATTAAAGTTGGACCCCTTATTTTAAAGGGTTGGAACAACTGGTTTAGAAATATTTATACAGATCTAAATTATGAATATCACACATTCGATCAAAAGAGTTTATTGTGCCATTCCAGAAATTTAAATCGTAATATCGTAGGAAATTAAATTTTTCATATTTAATCTTTTAAACAAATTCCTTCAAACAAAAATATTGTGACTGAATAAAACTGAAAAGGAGTAGTTGATTTATCTGGCTAGTTTCGAACTGTAGAACAACAAGAAACTACGCATTATGTCAGTCGAATACAAGAATATGCAATACATGATTGCCTTCCGATACTATTATGAGCTGGGCAACCAGTTATCTAATTCTTCAATGATTAAACCCTTTGCAATGCATGATTTAATGTTTCTCGGGATAAGAAGCCGCCGGATAAGTAACGGGGGTCTCGCTTCCCCTGGGGGTATAGTAATCGTGTGGTGTTGAATTACCTCCATCCCGATGACGGGGCATACCTCCTTAGTGAGGGAGGGAGCCGTGGCCGGTGATGGCTAATCCGACCTTAGTTCCCGAAGGCTGTCGTGACGCCGGTTGTTCAGCGACTCATGTGATGATTTTTGTGATGATTCAATGTTTCTGACTAAATGAATAATTCTATTGTTTAATGAAATCTTTTATCTAAATTTTATAATTTTTTTTCATTTGTTTTAGCGCAACTTAATAAATAGGACGTGATTTATATAGAACAACAGAAAGTTAAAAAATGTTAAAAACAATAGAAAATTAAAAAATTAAAGCACAATAAATAAATTAGAAAAAAATATGAAACAGAAGACGTAATCAACGATGATAACAATACACCTTTCTGCGCGCCAAACGCAGCAGCATCCAGTGATTGCATCATGCATTTTACTGCAACTGACCAACCCATCACTGAAGAACTAAACAGCAACAATTCCCAAATAATAAAATAGCTAATCCACATAAAAGAAAAACTAGAAAACAAAAGAAAAAAACAATCAAAATGGAAAAATTGGAGGAGAACCCCAAATGGCGGACTTTATCAAAGAGCCACCCACCATAGGAGTTCTAATTTGGACAAATTTTCTGTCCAGGGCAAGACTTACAAAGTCAAAAAATATACCCTCTGTACCTCTCTCAATATGTCCATTTGAAATACAAGAAATAAATTTTTAATAATCTGTTAAATTTTATTAATTGTAACTGTTATTTATATAGAACGTTATGAAAGATCTTGCTACATTTTCAAAAACATTTGTGGTCTATTTCTGCTCTTTGACCAACCTACTCTCAAAGGAATTTTTGAGACCATAACATTCATAATATTATTACAAGTGTATGGTTTATTCTTATATTTTGACACGTTGTTTATATTTTGAAAAATATTTTGCATACATGAGTACGTCAAATTTTCACTGATGTTTCTTATTATCTACTTTTACAATCCATTTTTCTAATTGTAGCGACTTTTCTCCGTAATAAATATTTGCATATCATTTTCTTCACTTTGATCTGTAATTACAAGGTCGATTCATTCCGCGAATTCTAAATTTTACTATGAGGTTCGAAAGGCTGTTACGTTGCAAAAGAAACAATATACGAACAAGAGTTCTTTTCAATGAAATCAGCTCTTTCTGAAATTCAATACAAAATGATATCAATCCATTGTGAAGAAGATAGGGTATCAGAACTTTTCAATTAACACGCAAATTCAAACAAACATTTCAAGACATAATTTCCCTAAAATAGGGAAAAAAGGCCCGAAAATTCGGGATAAACCAGTTTATTATTTGATACATCATCTATGAGTACGATAATTCTATAATAACTCAATACAAAACGATATCAATCCATTGTGTAGAAGATAAATTATCAGAACTTTTCAAATAACACTCAAATTCAAACAAACATTTCAAGACCTAATTTCCGTAAAATAGGGAAAAAAGGTCCGAAAATTCGGGATAAACCAGTTTCTTATTTGATACATCTTCTATGAGTACGATAATTCTATGATGACGACTTATACATTATAGCAGCGTGTAGCAAGTTGTAAATATGAAATTAATCATGAGCGACAGGTATGTGGATATAATTTATAGGTACTTACCCTCCAGAACGTACAAGTTTTAAATGAAACCGGTTAGTAACATGAGTAAACTTCATTGCACCTATTTCATGAAGAGCTATGCATTAACCTTCTGACTGCCGATTTTTTTAACCTTTTCAAGGGCCATTTTTTCTAGTAATGGTATAATAAAATACAACTTTGGGGTTGAGATTAAGTTAAAAAAAGAAATTCATTTAGTTTATTGAATGACATTATTTTTTGTTAATTAAATTTATTAATTAATAATTAATTAAATATCAAGACGCTTGTTTACGATTTGATGTAAGAAATTAGAACGTCTAGGATTTCCTTCCATCAAAAAATTTGTTGAAAACTTTAAAATAGCCTACCTTGTAAGTTTAAAAATTGATGAAATTAGGTGGGAAGTACACTTCCCACCGCCTACGAAAGGGTTAAATCACTATTGAGATGTAACCTTTGCAAACATGTTCAAATACTTTTGAACTAAGCGAATTGTTATTTTATATGCAAAGCTTTATTAGTGTAACATAGCTTAACTCTACAATAGCTATAAGTAAACACATTAGTGGCCGTCCATAAATGATGTCAGACTTTTTTCAATATTTTTGACCCCCTCCCCCCTTTGTCACAAAGTCTCACACTTCACCATACCCCCTCCCTTCCCCTTGTCACATGTCACACTATATTACATAAACATAAACTTGCAGTTCAGAAACAAAGCACTACGTTGTAGATCATATTTCAAATTTTATTTTTAAACCTTAACTATGTGTTTTAATGACATTTGTGAGCATAACGATAATAATGATTATATGTGTACTTATTTTGTATGAAATAAGATTAAGGTTTACAAAAAAAAATTAAAATACAATAGTAATAAAATATTAATATAAAAGAGCAATTGTAAATAGTAGTATTTTGGAATTTGATATATTTTGATATTTGATATTTTTCTTATCTTTACTTTATGAACACAAAATACTCTTAAACAGATTGAATTAAAAAAAGCGCCTCAATAAGATCAACCTGTTTGTGCCACTACCAGTTCTACCACTCACCCAGGTGGGGAGACGTATCTTTTGTTGGACATTCCAAGGGTGTGACAGGGGGAGGTTTGCTTCTAATGGTGAAGAATTTCTGCTGCTACCTTATTCTCAGAACCTACACTGAATGCCTCTTTTAAAAAGAAAGGAATATGCGTGAAAAAAAATCACATGAAAGTTGTTTTATCCCCGATTAAAAAATACCCTCAAATTCTGGTAATTTCAAAATAACTTCAAAATTTAATCTGCTGATTTTAAATGTTTTTATTTTAACAAAAATGTGTGATGTCACACTTCTTGTTACACGCTCCCCTCCCCTTGTCACAAACTGTCACAATTTCGTGAATCACTCCCCCCTCCAAGCGTGACATCATTTGTGGACGGCCCCTTTGCTTGTAAAAATCTCAGGATGCAGCAAAAAATAGACTTACCTCCTACCCGCGGAAATCGGGGGATAAACAGTCATAGGGTTAATAATTAGTAGTTCTGGGAACAGTGGACCTCGCGTTAAATAACGCAGATAAATAAATTTAAAACAAGTATTATATAAAAAAAATTGAGTCAATTCCTACTTTGGTGATTCGAGATATAATGAAAAATGCACTGCGCATGCGCAAAGATATGGCTGAAATATGGAGGTGCTTCGATGATCCCATGGGTCATTCATATGCCCAAGAACCAAGTCTGTAATGTTAATAGTTTTCGAGATATAATGAAAAATATACTGCGCATGCGCAAAGATATGGCTAAAATATGAGATATAATTGATAAAATTTAACGAAAATTAAATTAAATATTAATAGAACTTGAATTAAAAAATTAATTAAAATTCTTTTGCATTATACAGAAAGGCACAAATGCAGCTGCTTCTGATAGAATACACGAAAACAAAATTAGAACTTCAAAAATTAAGTTAAAAATTATAAAAAGTAAGCATTAATAAAACCTTAATATAAAACACAAAACATAACACATAAAGGAATAATTTTGACTAATGGTCATTCCTTTATTCAGAAAATTTTTGTCCTGCTTTAGAGCTACAATGGCGTGTGGCCTCTGAGGAAGAATCGCCATTTTGGCTCTTTTCCAATTTTCTTCCATTTTGCTTTCATTCTGATTGTATTTTTCGTTCTAATTTGCTTTTTTGTGTTTTATATTAAGGTTTTATTAATGCTCACTTTTTATAATTTTTAACTTAATTTTTGAAGTTCTAATTTTGCTAAAATATGGGGGTGCTTTGATGATCCCATGGGCCATCCATATACCCAAAAACCAAGTCTGTAATGTTGATAGTTTTCGAGATATAATGAAAAACGTACTGCGCGTGCGTCATGCAAAATATGAAATGACAGACAAGAAAGCGAAATTAATATTGCATTGTCATCTAGTTGTGAGCTATGTTTAAAGTTTCAAGTCTCCAGCTCATCGGGAAGTTAGTTTAAAATCGATTGCAAAATTTGAACAAGATATAGGGAGAGTGTGAACTAATAGTAGGAATTGAAAAAAATACCTATGATCTACTCTTCATTGCAGTCTTTAGAAGTTTAACCAATGCTGTCCTTCAGCAGTCCTGCGGGGTTTGACGGGGGGGGGGGCCAGCCATGTCCTACCCCCGCCGGGGGGAGGTCAGGGGGGAAGGGGAGGAGGCATCCTCTCTCACACTCTCGCTCTCAATAGGTCAGCAACACACTTCTTCATCATTATTTCTAACCTTTGCCCTTCGCCTGCCAGTAAATCGTTAGAGCTGCGTTGAAAAGTGCTGGAACAAAGTTGCAGAAAATGCTACGCTCGCGAGTGAAAATAATCCTCAAATATTTATAGCACGAACCATTTGGCTAGAATTGGTGGAAAAAACTAAACATTACATGAAACGGAACCTTTAAAACGACCACCATCTTGAAGCAAAATCAAAAGATAAAAATCCCTACACAAATGTGGTTTGTAATGACTTCAAGGAGCATTCATGGGAAATTTGAAGAAATTCGAAAGAGGAGTTTGGTGGTTATAGCGCAAACGAACACATTTACAGAGAAATGGAGGAAATGCCATACGATCGAGTTAAAACAGGATCTCACCAATTAAGATGCTTAACAATTTATTAATTGTTTTGTTTGCCTCATAAGCCTGGGTCGTACTCGCATGTATATAGACATCCATGCATACACATACACGCACACAGTCATACAAATTCAACAATTCATTAATTGAAAAAGATGTTAAATATAAAATCAATTTTAAATTATTTGGTTCAATACTTTAAATTCCTGAGATGAAATATCCAATAGAGTCAATTCACGTGACGTCATAATCATATGACAAACATAATTAAGCGTATCATCTGACACCTAACTGCTCGCGGTCTTACGATGCGTTGAGTCCAAAATTACACTGGTGCAACACATTTGATGTGTATCACGAGAGCATAAATCCTCCATTCTGTATCTTGTATCTTCTTTATTCCATTACATATCTTGCATGTTCTTTATTCCGTTACATATCTTGCATCTTCGTTATTTCATTCTATATCTTGCGTCTTCTTTATTCCATTGGATATCTTGCATGTTCTTTATTCCATTACATATCTTGCATCTTCGTTATTTCATTCTATGTCTCACATATCAATTGTGTGGTAAGCCTCTTTATATTAGCATTCTCAAAACAATAAAAGAACAAAATCGGGAAAAAAATACGGATTTTTATGTGCTTTCTTAGCTGTGAGAATATATCGAACTATTTGAAATGTTATCATAACATTAAAAAAAAATCTAATACAGGAAATTTCGCTTTGTTTTTCTTTCAGAATTACCAGTTTAAAAAATATGTACAAAAGTAAATATGATTTAATATCACCATATTTTCCCTTCATAACGCAATCCAATTTTAATTCAAGCAAAATCGTTGCGCTTTGACTAATTTCTAAGTATTCTTTCTAGATTCATATTTATAACCTCCATAATAGTAATTTCTAATAAAAATAAATAAAGCTATATCAAAATTGGAAAATTATAGGCTGAAAAATAAATGCAATCTCTAGATTCATTCAGAACTTTAACGGAACATTGACCAAAGTTTTATGAGAATAACTTTACTACAGAGTTAGTCATTAAGAAGGTTTTTCTTTCTATTACTTTCATTTATTAATGCTAGAAAACTGTTTCCTTGATTTTTAGTACTAATAAAACTATTTTTTTCAGAAGAACTCGATCTGTTTTCAAAATAGTGGTAAAAATCTCACAATTTTAATATCGTCCTGAAATTCTTCAGGCAAGATTTTATAAATAAACTTGACAGCTTTTTATATTTTCGATGTATTTTGCATCCTGGAGTTCGTTACTCTTTTTTAAGGTTTAATGGTATCAGTGGATTAAAACACCTCATCGCATCGAAATGGTTTCTCTTATTTTGGTTTGAATATTTAATAAATGGAAACAATACTTTTTCATATTTAATTTTACCTTATTTAACTACATTAAGGATACTGACTACATTACATGCAAGCGTTCTATGAAAAACGGTTTTTTAATAATTACTCAACTTGCTTGTATTTCTTAAATCGTTTTAAAAATGAATTCTGGAACAATTCGCATTCCATTTGAAATTGTTTGGGTGAATTACATTATATATCACGGATGCCAAAATAAGACACTTTTTATGGAATTAAACTTCATTTAGGTGATCGAAAAAATCTGAAATTAGTAAATTTTCAATAATCACCAATTTCTCTTTGATTTTGTAACATAAAAAGGCTGTTAATTTTTCCACGGCATTCGCTTATTGTTTGGGATTGATGCCTTTACAAAAGAAATTTAATTCTTTTCTATATGGATTGCCTTCAAATAACCAATTTGAAAATTGAAGGTCTATAAACCAGCATTAACAAAATAAGTAATGTAAAATGAATTGCAATCTGAAGATTTCATACATTTTGCTTAAGATTACTATTTTCAGCATTATCTTGTTATTATAAAAGAAAGAAACGAAATAGTAACAAGAAGAATATCTGTAAATACCAAAATAGTTAAAAGAGCAAATTTGCATTTCTTTAATGGACGTACTCTAATTCAGAACAAGTATCAATTTAAAAACAGAAACTTCTTAAATGTGTTACATCAGCTATTCTCAACCTGTGGAACGCCCCCTAAGGGTGGCGTGATAACAATAAATGGGGGGGGGGGCGAGCATATCGAAAAGATTATTAAAAGAATTGTTTAATTTACTGAAAGGAAGGTAATAAAAATAATTCACATTTAATTAATTCTATTAAAATTCGACTGTATGTGTGTATGTATGTCCGGCTTTCTTCTCGCGAACCGCTGAACGGAGAAGCGCGCGGAAAGTACCGAAAGATGGGGAATAATTCAAGGAATCCATTTTGGCCATTTACATTCTGAAGTTTTAATTAGTAAAAGAGATATTAATTAAAAATTAATTTACAACAATACTTTTCATTTCCCCCTTATTTATTTAGAAGAGAATGTCGGGCATGTGTCACGTAACCTCACTTCATCTCTCCGCCAAGGAATGACGCATTATTCGAGATAGCCCGTGCATCGCCGGGCCACGCAGCTTTTAAACTTATAAATAGTATTGTATCAGTACTGCACAATGTATTTAATAATTTACTTATCAGTTATATATAAAATACATTGTTACTAATTAATAATACATTGTTATTATTGTATACATTGTTATTGTATGACAGGAGGGGGCGTGATGAAAATCATGTTTGAAAATTGGGTCTAAAATAGAGAAAGGTTGAGAAACACTGTGTTACATCTTTTTCAAACTTCGTTGGGGTCGTTGTGACCAAGTGATAAGGTCTCGGCTTCGGAAACAGGGGGGAGGTGTTCGGAATTCGACTTCACTAAAGATTTGATGTTGTGGATTAGACTCCCTGCCGTAGGGGTGGTGCAGAAGTCTGAAGAGGGGAAGTTCCAGCTCAGTGTTCTCGTCATATGACCATGATTCAGAAGTGCGAGGTCTGTTCCAAACTCGCCCTCGTGTTGCTTCATAAAGGGACGTTAATATAATTAAATTAAACCAAATTCAAACTCTCTTTTAAAAACGTGGTTAAAATGTTTAGCTGACTTAAAAAATTCTTAAAATTTAATATTTGCTATATTTTTCAAAATTATGAATACTTTAATTTTTGAATAATTTAACATCAGGTAACTTTTTTAACACATTCACTCCCCCATAGGAAGTTAAAGTGATCATCGGGGTGCCAAACTTAAAAATACTAATTTAACCCCTTAAGGTCATAACCCGAGTTAACTCGTTCTAAATACCGTAGGTTACAAAATAATTCGATCATTAAACGGCTAATTGTTTGTAAAGGGTTTATTGGTTGAAAATAAGTGCAGTATATATAATTCGGAATAAGTTTACAAAAATATAGTGAGATCACCAGTGATGCTCATGGCAATGTAGTAATGCGTTATAATCTCTACACCATGGGCATCACCGGTAACCTCGTCAAAAAAAGAGCTAACAGACTATATTGTGTTCAGTGTCTTTCCGTAAAACATGTAAGACATAAAAAATATTACATTAGCTGCATTTTGTCACCACCGTTTAGGCCTAAAATAACAAGATAAATGAGTACTAAATACATCAATAATATCACTGTGGAATAACAGATATCAGGAAAATACAAATAACTTTGGTGAAAGAATAAAAAATTACAATTTATTTCAATAAAAACAATACTTTTTAGCTTCAAAATGTAGAATTATATTCCACTTCATACGTGTCTGCAAAAGCAATATATATATTTAAATATTTCAATCAATCAAAATGTGTTATATTTTCAATACATACAAATATTAATCTAAGATTTAAAATTAAAATCAACTTACCTCATCAATAATCATAGAAATGAAATACAAAAGATAGTTTGATTAAAGACTATTACACTATGGAAAACGACAACCTAGAATTAGAATTCCAACAATCAAATGCCTATCAGACATGGAAACTGATATGTGTCGCATTAAATCTGGAATTTGTATATATAGTAGTATTACCCATTATATAACTTGAAATCTGAACATTCAAAACAAAATAAACAAAACATAACCAAAATGCAAAGCAAAAACTAAAAATTTATTAATTAAACAAAATTTAAATTATGAAACTATAAATAAAAGTATTAAAAACATGCAAAGAGCACATGGTAAACTGCAAACATATCTATGAGTCTCTTACCACTATTAATAAAGTGAAACCAAAAATTTGGAGTTTTAAATACTAAAATTAGTTGTTCAGATTTGGATGAGCGAATTATATATATATACTTCGTAAACATCCGGCCCGAGACGAGATCAGTTCTTTGCCCTCTCTCCCGTTAGTTGCATCACCCAGTCTTGGGTACATAAAATAATTTTTAATATTTGGTTTTTCATTCGAATTCTTGGTTTATCATAACGTTCGGGGTGAAGGCAGTGTTCTTAGCATTAATTTGCTAACACTGTTCGCAGAAAGCTCTATGATTTTTCTAATGTTAACGGTTCATATAGATTTCACTTTCCCTGATGAAGCATCTATACGCTTTTGCCGATAAACTACATTCTTGTCTATCCATTTAATTTTGACATTCATATTTTTCATTGATTATTTTTCATGACATTGATATATATATATATATATATATATATATATGGTGCAAAGTGCCCATATTTAATTTTTTGAAGAGGTGTTATCCCAGAGTGCCACATATAAACATAGAGTCATTGCTGATCTGCCAGAGATTTTTTATTTAACTTTATGTGGAGAGAAACCCGTGAACCACGGGTGATGCTCGAGGCATAGAATGGAAAATTTTTAAGACACACCGGTGAGGCTCATGCCAGTGAACCTGCTAAAGCATTTCACTTTATTACAATCACGAAACACAAACATATACACACAAAAGATAAACACAAGCTTCAGTTGCTAGTTACTAACAAAGTTATTTTTTGGAGAGGCGCCATGGGCAGATGTCCTCTCCTTGCCTCCACAACTCTGATTGGGTTCTTACACTCTCCTTTTCGTACCGCACGGTGGCGCTGTTCTTATGCATTTGTCATAATACCTTTTATTTTGTCATAATGCCTTTAAATTTGTCATAATACCTTTTATTTTGTCATAATGTCTTTTATTTTGTCATAAGACCTTTTATTTTGTTTTGTCATAATACCTTTTATTTTGCCATACCTTATACGCATTTATCATAATACCTTTGAACAGGCTTTGGCACTTCGGTTTTATTAAAAGATTATAAATTATGAATACGAATCGACGAAGTCGAATTTGGAATGTATTTTACGAAGTAAAATTGTGCACATAATGTAGAAAACAATTTTTTAAAAAAAAATTAGATATGAATTGTTCCTAGTTTATTTTTTTTATTTTCTTTGAAATTCTAATTCTATTGTTTTTTGGGGGGGCGCTCACTGGATTTTAAGCTTAATCTAATTTATATTAAATACTTTTCAATTAAAAGCAGAATTATTCGTGTTCGTTAACATTATTAAAGTAAATGTAAGCTAAACTGTGTTGATGTTTCCTTTGTATCTATGATATATTATTTTTATTTAAATTATCAATTAAATACATTTTAACAAATTGGTTAAATAATTATTATATATTTTGTTGAAGAAATACAATCGACAGAAATAATAATGTATGACATGCATTAGAAAGACATAGAACATACAATGAGAAATGCAAACCAAATATAGACCAATTCGTGGGGAACCACCACACAATAAAAAAAACGAAAGTTTAACTTAACAAATATACAAAAGTTATTTAATTTAAAATGTAGAGTCAATATATCGTCTCTTAACAAGCAACAACACGAATCTTAATTTTTTGAAATTTCAAAGAGGAAGATAAAACTCAATTTTTCAAAACCAATAACGGAAATTAAAATTTTTTTTCATATCTGGTAGGAAGATGTAGTCTTATGTTTATATCGGATGTTAAAAATATTCAGAAATATTAGTTATTGGTTGCGAACAATTGAGCATTTCTTTCCTCTTTGAGTTTCCAAAAAATTGAGATAGGTGGTGTTGCTTGTTAAGCGACAATATATTAAAAAAAAAAAATTCGAAAGGAACTGTCCGCTGAAAGAGTCTTAATCGCAGGAGTAAAATAATTAAATAATGCAGTTGATGAATTGCAAATCTGCTTTTCAATTTCAATTATATGAAAAATCTTTTTAAAAGCAAAGAATTTTTGCCAAAGATTTAAACCAAATGGATTAATGATCTTTGGCGGGAACGGCCAATTGACACGACGAACGCGTCCCAGTGTGAACTGCGAAGTTCACCAGAAATTCGACATGATTTGAATCGCCGCGAACCGTCCGCACAGCAGCGCTTAAAACACCGACAAACTTGTGAACAGAACCACGATTCTTGTGAATAGTTTCGATCGGAACTCTATAAGCGTTTTAAAAGGAATTTCTTCTTTGGAAACGATTACACCAGAAACTTCAGCGAAGTTCCTAGTTCTGGTAAGCTTGTTTACTTTTAAAGACTGCACATGTTAATCGAGTAGCATTCAAATATTATATGAAAGTATGTTTTTTCAATAAAGTGGTACGTTATTTCATTTTTCAAAAACTTTTGTGAGAGAACAAAATGCTGAACAAACGAGAGAAAATCATTTTATAATAATCACTCACAAAGGAAGTTATATTGCGTGATAACGTTTACTTAATACGTTTCTTAGAAACGCGTTTTAATATTCGCGGCTATGTGAAAAGTCTACTCGAAACATTGTGCAGAATTTTTTTAAAGAAATTCTTTGAATTTTTAACGGAGGGTAGGATATTCGTTAATCCTGCATTGCCTGAAAATCTGCAAACGTCTTAGACCAAAAACGAAACCAAACCTGCTTACTTGATCGAATTTCTTTGCACAAAAGTATTAAAAGTTGAATATGTATGAAGTGTAGTGCCATCAGCAGCCATGAAAAGAAAAAACGGCACTGAACACCCCGCAACCTGCGTAGGAGCTGCTCACCCTTCGGCCCGTAATTGTCGACTCGCCTTATTATATTTCCAGTAAGCTTTGCTAATACAGGGTGTTCAAAAAGTTCGTTTACAAACTGTAAGGGTAGGCCAAGCATATAGTACAAGTCATTTTTGCGATAGGGCATGGGGTGAGAAAGGTAAAGGGGGCAGATAGAGATGGATCTTTGTCAGTGAATTAAATAAAAAGGAAAGTGTACACCAGATTAAATGTACAGTCACGGATGAAAAAAGTATCCACCCAGCATTATTCCGCCGCTAATAACTGCTTCTTAAAACTAAAGATACCGTTTTACAGGAAATATCGTATACTAATAGATTCTAAAGTTGAAATTCTCTTAAGGGGTCATCTACATATTTAATATGGCACTAACTTCAAAATTCTCAATCGCAACACCCTTTCTTGATGCCATAAATAAATTTCTCATGAAAAAATACCCCAGTATATTCATTTTGGTTAATATATTATTAATAGATTGGAAGATATTTGATGCTCTCGACATAAAAGGGGTCGTCTCCACATTTACTTACTAAATTTCTCTGCTTGCCTTTAAATGTTGGTAGTAGCATCCTAAATTATTTCACACTTTAAATGTTATTTTCAAAGTAATGATCGACATTTTAAAAATGTCAGAACTTGATTTGTAAAAAAATAAATCGATTAATATTATACCACTTTAATTTATAAAGCTTTAATAGTATGTAAAAATAGTTAATAGCTTTATATATTTGAGTTTGAATAATAAAGTGGTGTAATGATTATATTTAATAATGAAAACCTTCTCGAAATATAAGACGCCCAATTAAGTGTATCGTTTTGCAGTGAAAATTGAAAATTTTATGTAATTTCAAAACTTCTCGTACGAATATGCTGAAATTTTGCATTGGCTTATCAAATGGCCATCTGCTTCGATTATAGATATTTCATTTCATCAAATATTTCATGCACTCAAAATTATTTTTAAATAAAAAGTAAAAGTGTAAAATGTGCAGAATAACTCATGCTACTACATAAAAAAATTCTAAGTAAATAGCTATACTACTTCTCAATATATCAATAAAAATTAAAAATTTTACTTTAACATTTGAAACTCAAAATTTCATTTGCTTATAATTCCGAAACCAAAAACTCTGGAATGATGAAACTTGGTATTCCAGCATAAAGTTTCATGTAGATTCGAAATATTTTACGAAAAATATGTGTTTCCATTGGAAGTTTTGAAGTTAGTGCAATTATAAATATGTAGACGACCCCTTTTGAACTTTTCAGACATGGAATCTATTAGTAGATGTTATTTCCTGAAAATTGGTACCTTTTGTTTTAAGATAAAATGATTAGCGGCGGAATAATGCTGGGTGGGAATTTTTTTCCGTGACTGTACAACACAGACTGGATGGAATACAAATTTTCATTAGCACAACACTCATTAGCATTTCACTACACAGTTTCATGGGAAAAAAACGTTACAAGATGTACGCAATATGAAACATACAATGGAAAGTAGGACGAGGTATTAACAACAAACCTTTGGAGTATTACTTAAAGAAAGTGTTCAAAGGCCGCTCCGTTTGAAGCGATACGCTCTTCGAAAGTTTTTTTCATACAACTGGGTTGTTGCAGTATTGTAAATTTGTATTCCTCTAAATTTGTATTGTGGATTGGTGTATCCTTTACTTTTATTTAATCTACTGACAACGAGCCCTCTGTATCTGAACCCTTTGAGTTTCCGACTCCATGTTCTATTGCAAAAATAACTTTTTTCTATATGCCTGAACTTAATGTTCACTTAACACTTAATGTCCTGAACTTTCTGAAAACCCTGCAGAAGACGAATGTAGTTTGAGAATGATATTCAACTATTTACCTAACTACCGATTTGAATAGCGGAGTGATTGTTGTGTGGCTTCCATTTGGCATAGTTCTAGTTCGATATCTGGTCAAAGGTGACAAATTTTTCAGATGCCATTATCAATAGCCATGTATAACATTTTATAACTCCTCGAAATGATTTTATGGCCTAAATCTTTCCGAATGGCCTAAAATCAGTGATGCAGCGTCGTCACCATGAGAGCCTAGCTTTTTCGTCAGGTAAGATCTACTACGATGTTCAAACAGTTCCGGAACTTATTTTATTATGGAAGAGCGAATGCTGATAGAACCTGTTTATTTGGCGTTTCCTTTGAAGTATCCGCCCTGTGCAACAATGCATTTGTGCCATCTTCCATACAAAGATATTAATGCGTATTACAAGCCTCCTTTTGACACTTTCTCCAGTGTCTTCGTTGCTGCACTTCTTCAGAACTTGAGATTCGTTTCTCCTCAAGCAAATTCTTCATCTGAGTTAAAAGTCACAAGGGGATCAGAGAAATAAGCTGACTGTGGAAATACATTAATATGCTGTTTTGACCGGTAATTTGACACCAATATGGACCTATGAACTGGTGCATTGTCGTGCTGGAGCATCAGCGATGGGAGCTTTTGAATGTCAATAAACGCGAGCTACACGCATTTAACTTGTATTTTAACCTGATGAAAACTGTTCTCACTATTTTGTCATATGAAGCACCTCTCTTTTTCTACGAGAAAAGTCATAATTAATTTAAATTTGGAAAATTAAAAAACTTTTAACGAAAACTGACTGAGTTATAAAACTTTGAATATCATTGTTCTAGACAGTTTCAATGGCCGCCTGGAAAAAGATCCACCAGTCAACAGACTGCGTTTGATCGATGCGGCCGTTCATTGGAGTAAAATTACGCATTATCCATTTCAGTTTTAGTCAAAGAAAAGTGGAACTTTTTCTTTAAAATTTTATTACATATTATACTACATAAATATTACCTACAGGACAGGGAAACTATATAAAAATTTGGACTTCTTAATTTTTCAGCAGTGCATTTATTGACTCATACACCATAAAATATAATTATTTGCTTCATTTAAAGTATCTTTCCAACTGGACGTATATGCATATCTCTAAAAATCTAGAAGTTAGCTATTGGGCCACGGTTAGAATAGACATTCCGTAAACACGTTAGAAAATGCTTCGCGAGATGTCGAGTTTTCCCAAATTTAACTTCACTTTTTATTACAGGGAGGAGGGGAAGAAATGACAAGTCGAGCAACTAAAACTCGTCGGAGAGAATATTACAGATTCCATCTCAATCTTTCCACTAATTGAAATGAGATTCTGCTTTTGTTTTATATTTTGTCAGCATTTTCCATCAGCTCATCAATCACTGACATATTAATGTCACAGCGAATGCATGCATGGAAAGTTTATACTTCCTCTGCGACTGAAAAGTATGACAAAAGAACCAAAAACAATTTTTCAAGTATAATTCATTCATATCTTATGATCCCTGCTTTCATCTCGAGGTGTAATCATTTCTCTCCTACAAAATGGAACGAAAAAATATGTTCTGAACAAAAGAGGTCAGTCGGCGAACAAAGGCAGAGGATTGAGCAATTTCAGTTCATTGAGTTCTCCTGCTCTTCAAAAACCATCTCCTCGGTTGCCATTCAACGTTACCTAAATGTGAGAAGAAATATTCGTCCTTCATTCTCCGCGGAGTATAATACATCTTACGCGATTTATCTATTCTACCTTAGTGTCTGCATTGGCTGAAAAGGCGGGGGAGGGTTCGGCAACGCTAGATTGAGCTTCCAGAATGGGTTTCAAGGATTTTTAAAATTTGTGAAGCCGAGGGACATTTGGAAGTTCAGTGCTAAAGTGAACCTGTCCGTGCTTCTCCCATTTTGCATTAACACTGCCATGGTAGTGCACTAATGTTATATTCTCTGTGTAATAAGGATTCAAGTCCAGAGTTTAGTTTGCATCCAGCTGGGAGTAAGAACAATTAGAAGTCCGAACTTTGAGATCTGTTTAGTCAGAAATGAATCCCATGGACTCGGCTCACTTTAGTTCTGAACCCTGCATTTAACCCTTTAACGTTCAGTGGTTTCGCAGTGAAACCACACATTGAGCATTTTTATACTGCGCATGGGCGAAAAGTGGCGTAATTTTACCTCGTTTTTATTGACTCGCTTTCTTTTCTGTCTGTCTGTTCGGTACAAATTTTGCAATGAATTTTAAACTAACCTCCCGATGAGCTGGAGACTTGAAACTTTAAACATAGCTCAGAACTAGATGACAATGCAATATTAATTCGCTTTCTTGTCTGTTTGTTTGTCTGTCATTTCATATTTTGCATGACGCAGGCGCAGTACGTTTTTCATTGTATCTCGAAAACTATTAATATTACAGACTTGGTTCTTAGGTATATGGATGGCCCATGGGATCATCGAATCACCCCCATATTTTAGCCATATCTTTGCGCATGCGCAGTACGTTTTTCATTATATCTCGAAGGTCTCTGCGTCACGTAACTTAATTTTTCAGGAAAATAACAATTTTCTATTTATGATCAGGTGAAGAGAAACTGAAATAAACCTGAAATTTGTCACATGTCTCCGTCATAATCTCATCAAGATGTTTAAAATAGATTGCAAAATTTCGCACACACAAGACTAAAAAGCAGAAAATAATTATTTAAATAAAATAAAAATTTTACTATACCACTTTTATAAAACGGACTAAAAAGGTAAAATAATTTCTTCTAGCCCCGTACAGATTTATAACCCCATACAGATCTAAAACGAAAAACGTGGGGCGCATGCAATATTTAATAGTAAGGAGTGTAGGGAGTAGCTGTCGTTGAGAAAACTCACACATTTCATATCATTTCCATTGCAATAAAATTGTTAGTGAGTGAAATAAACTATTTATACATCAATTATCTATTGCATGCGCCCACTTATTTGGTTTTAAATTTCTATGAGGCTAGAAGAAATTATTTTATACTTTTTAGTCCGTTTTAGAAACGTGGTATATTAAAATTTTTATTTTATTTAAATAATTTTCTTTCATAACTTACGAGCCAGATATATAAACCAACTTTTACAAAAATTCCAGTACAATACAGTTAGTATTCACAAATATATCGGCATTGCAAGAGCAAAAGTGCTTTCGATCTTTAGAGAAACAAAATAATGAGGGTGTTCTAACGTTCTAGTACAAATTGATATTTTTAAAAATTGAATCTTCGAAAATAATATTGAATTTTATGAATATTGAATATCATGAATACTCGCATATACTTATAAATTAAATACATAATCTAAATTGCATTTCGACGATAACTCAGTCGGAAGGAATATAGCCAGTTACCGCTAATTGCTTCCACTTTGAAACCAAAAATTTCTTGAAAATGAAAAATACCATTTTTTTTTTACATATGTATGATCAGCTACATGTCTAATACTCATTTTTGAAATAAATTTATTAATTTTCAAAACGAAACATGCAGTGAAACTGTAAAGGGTTTTGATACACAGTGATAATATTTAAGCAGAAAGTTTGTATGAAATGTTGACGAAAGCAATTTCAATATTTTTGGAATTACATATTTTGTTAAAAATATTTTAATATTTTTTCAGTTTTAAAATCCAGATGAACCCTACTTTCAGTTAAATCAATTCTTGAATTTTCCAAAATTGATGCTAGTTGTTGAAAAACTACTGATTTTGGCAGGAAGCCTAAACCAGGACCTTCTGCCTTCAGTTTATACAATTTTAGTTGCCAATAGAATTTGAATAGCGTCTCCATGATCATTTAATAAGTTAAAAAAAATTTCTAAGAAATTAATTTAACTACTTGGTGTTTATGTAAAATTCTTTATTTTTAAGAAACATAGAATTGTTATTTTATTGTTATACAAGGTCCTGCAACTAATGAAATAAAATGCAAATTAAATATCTTATGTTGGGCAGTTTGGATATATACGTAATTAATTTTTTTATGCTCAATCTGTCGGACTGTCCCAAAGTACAGCTACAGAATAACAGGAATATCTTATATTCATTACATCATTTCATGAAGTTAGATCATATCTTGAAGGCTCGTGCTTTTTCTGTAATATCTCTTTTTTTCTCTCAAATCTTCTAAATTAAGAACTTATTACAAGGCTCATACGTCAGCATTTGTTTCAAGAATTATTAAACATTTCATATAACGTCACTTTTTATTAAAAATCTGTGTGAATTATGTTCCACAGTAATATTCATAAAAGAAAGAGGGAACATAAGAAATTCTGTTTTGACAATAAATATATATATGGGACATCAGAATTTGTTTTATTTTATTTTCTAACTTTTATAATTTTCATTTTTTTCTCCAGTTGCCTCTAATTTTTCCATAATCACAACAACTATCCACAATCACTACAAGCAACAGCAGAAAAATAGTTGCACAATTGACTGAACCGTGCTGGATATGGCACCGAATCATATCAGTGAACGGGATCATGTTCGGAAGACTCATGTTTTGTTGTCAAATCTTCTCTTTGCTCCAACGGTTTCTGAACGATTGGATTTATGACAAGGTTCATAAGTCACCATCTTTTTCAAGAGTCACTAAACACTTCACATAATGTCACTTTTTATTAACTCTCTTTTGTGACGAATGTTCCAAAGTACTGATCCAAAAAAGAGGGGAAAAAGACTAAGAACCGTTTTGGCTCTGCGGATAATAAATATAAATAACGCTTTTGTTTCTTTTTAAGTTCGACAGCAGGTGTTTCGCATGGCTGCAGAAGACGCATCAATAGATTTAATGCTTCCTCGTCTGCTTGTGTGACATATCATCTCACCTGTCAAGTCGTTGTTTATATCGTTTTGCGTTAGGGTTTTGGAAGTAATAAAGGCCATTAAAAACCTTGTCTATTACTTCCTAGTTAGCTATGTGGGGAAGAATATTGCTTTTGCATCTAAAGAGCAGACAAGACATGATGTTTTAAGCAGCATTTATAGGAAGTTCGATGAAAAATTAGAGCAAAATTTTCCCACTTCTCTTTGAGGCTTATATTTATCTACATACAAATTTGAGAGTTACATCAATCTGTAAACAAATTATACGTCATTTTTCTCCACTCTGTAAAATATGAAGTTCAACCAT
>BGPR01002595.1:131102-170446 GCA_013235015.1 Araneus ventricosus | reverse complement strand
GTTATTACAAATATATTACGATTATATTATAATTTACCTAAGCAAGCTAAATGCCATGTATTTTAAAGGACATGTTGGCTAAATCGTCAAATGGGTGTGTCCTCTAAATGTCCTGTCAGCTGAGTGTCCTCACCTTTTTATAACACCTTAGTAATAAAATATTTTGCCTTTAATATTTTAAATGCTTCAGGGTTTTGGTGAACTTTGAATAAATTCATTGTATCTCTCTAAATTTTTTTATCAAATTCCTAATATGGAAAATGCATCATCATTTTCTCGAGTGATACTTTGTATAAAAGTTAACGAGATATGAACAGCTAGAGAAATGATATAAAATTATCTGGCTGATGAAAACTGGATATTGAAAAGTGAGAAGTTAGATCATCCTTGTTATGTCGCATCTTTTTCCCGATAATCTTCTAAAGCGCTGACTTACGTCCTGTAAATTGAAAGACCACTCGAGGCATGTGACCTGTCTTTCTTGACCACGCGAGTCAAACAATTCTATAAACATTCCAACGTCTATTTTTAGCAACATTCGCAGTGCTAGTCGTCCTGACCACAAAAGCAGTTGCGTTGTTCTAAAGTATAGTTTTAGATAAGCAGGTGCTACAAACGAATAACAAGCCGGGGATGTATTTTAGAAGTGCCAAAAGACGGGCTTAAAAAATAAGTCGAGAATCTTACAAGGCTTTAAATATTCCTGATTTTATCACTGTTTTTCTGTCAAATATTGTCAGGGTCACGGTCCAAAGTGAATTGATACCATCTCAAGATGTTAAAGAGTCTCGTGATTTTGCAGCTAACTCACTGAAAGATATTGATTCTGTCTTACTACCACGGAAAATGAGTGAAATGTACTACTTTTTCCTATAATTCTCTCTGGATTCATCTGATTCTATTCTGGATGACTGCCAGTGGCGAATTCAAGGGGGCTATAGGCTGCATCCCCCCCCGAGTGCTAGACCAGTAATCTTGAATTTATTTAAAATCACTACAGCTGGTTTTTTTCTTAATCTCCCTTTAAAAAAAGTGACAACATTCCTTCGAAGCTTTTGACAACTATAGTGGGAAAGAGTTTCTTCGATTTCGTTCGAAAATTGGGGGGGGGGGGGGCAGGTGACCCTTTATGACATAGCTAGACGTCATAAGCTTTCAAATGAAACCAGCGGGAGAGGCCTCCCCTAAACTTTGACGTATACTTTTCAAACATTTGTCATTTCCCTTCTCCCTGCGTTGATAAAAAGTTCGAACCAACTGTAACCCAGAATGCAATGAGTATCAGAAGGTACATTATAGTGACAGTAAAATATTGAGGTGAATAATCATATTCAAAAAGAGGCGTATGTATTAAAACTTCGCAATATTTATTTTTTTTTATCAAACTCTAGCAATGCAAGTTCCGCGTGCGGAGAAGAAAACAGGAGAATAGCTTGCTCGCTGAATAGCTTGCGCATGCGCAGAGACTGCTTCCAGTACGCCAGTAAAACGAGACGCCCTAAATGTTTGCTTCCTTACAAAATCTCGCCGCCAGAATTGTTTTTTGGCAAACTGCTAAAGTTTTCGGAGTGTCCCTTCTTTGCACAGGCATTTCTACCACTACGCATGCCCATGGAGTTAAACAAGTATGCGATTATACAGACCGACAGACAGTCAGCCCGTTGATGGATTTGGCCCAGAATTTTATACGGACCTACATTCATGTCGATAAAACTGGGTACCAAATTTTATCCATCTAGCTATTCAAGTTTTGAGTTATAGTGTTCACATGACTTCGGACATACAGACAGACAGACTTCCCGTTGACGGATTTTGTCCAACATTTGACAGAAACCTACACATTATGTTAAAAGACCACATACCAAATTTCATCCCCGTAGCTCTAATAGTTTTCGAGTTATCGTGTTCACAGACAGACAGACATAATTCCCAAATTGTGTTTTTCGGACTCGGGGTGGTCTAAAACGTGGAGATTCGTCAACATCTCGAGTTCGAATTTTTTGACGATTGCAAAACTTTCTCTTTGGATACTTCGTATACGAGAAAGTAAAAATTTTTTATCACATTATTTTAAACATATAGATAAAAACTCACAAATAAACACAGGAAAAGAAAGTTGAAATTATTTATAAACTAAAAAGCACTGATATGCAAGATAATAAAACGACGAACACAATGAAGTTTTTTGCCTTGAATACAATTCCACCTTGTTGCTGTAGACTTAGATGTTTCATTTTCTGGCATGGTCTTCTGATAATTTTTGCAGCAAACTTTTCAACATAAGATCTTCTCCCATTACTGGTACCAAACTCTTCTACTACTAGTAATAACCTTATATCTCCCATTAATTTACTCCACTAGGTCAAAGAACGACAGCTATTATATGTTCGCATGCGTATAATAAATTTACAAGCTTAGACCTGTCAGTGAGAATCAGATCTGAACCGCTCGTCCCTAACAATAAATAAGGTCTATAGAGGCTACTCGGTACACCAATGACTCGCACTGATCAAATCGACTTTCTTACGTTGATTTCACCAAAATAATAACATATTATTGTTATACAGTGGAATCTCCCTATAACGAAATCGCTTGGTTCCAGTTGAAAAATTCGCTATAGAGAAAATTTCGTTATACGGAGATTAGAGATTTTTGCAGTTATTTAAGTAAATGCAACAAACCTTTTACTATCTGCGATAAGTTCAAAAATATTTAATTATGACTTTCAATTAAAAATGAAGTAATATTTATTATAAATTTGTAAAAATTATACTAATTTTTATTGTATAAATAAAATGCTCAAAAGTGACGACAATTCACCAATTTAAAGAATAATATGCACTAGTACGGATAAACATAAAATGCGTATTGTCACATCCATTTGCTGTTTCCACCCCGATTCTTGGATCTTGACCCGTAGAAATGTTGTTCCCTCTGTAGAAACCCAGGTCCCCACAAATGCATTCCCTTCACATAACATTCTATTGTTATGTGTTATCGCTGGAATGAACAATGCGAGTGGTTCCAGAAACAGACACGTGTGAGCGATTTGTTTGCGCAGAAATTAGCAACTTTCTTCAAAAATGACAAAAATCGAAAAGATAAAGGTCTGAAAAAATTCGTTATAAGGAGACAACCACTTCGTTATATGGAGAATATTTTGAATGTTATTTAACATTCCAATTAAAAATTTCGTTATAGGGAGAAATTCGCTGTAGGGAGGCTTCGTTGTAGGGAGATTCTACTGTATTTTACAATCAGCAAATTATAACAAAACCAGCGGTAAAGGTCTCCCCTAAACTTTCTCGTATACTTTCAAACAAAGGTGTCAACCCCAAACTCCCACCGCACAAAAATTTCGGACCTATGGGAGGTTCCCAACGCCACGAGAACTCCGATTATTTCCTCAGAGACAGACAGTGGCAACACGTAAAAACAACAAAACAAACGAAAATAAAATACGCCAATCGGGAGCAGAATGCGCCAGAAGGGAGAGAAAGGACCCAAAAAGGAAGAAAAAGCGCCAAGCAGGTGTTATTACGCAATACATGAAACAAGACGGAACTAGAAGCCGGGGTTGCGTCAGAAAAACCAGTACGCATGCGCGTGGAAAATCGGATTAGAAAGATTGAATATGTAATTTGAACGCCTTTTTTTAACCGATTGACACAAAAATTGGACACAAACCTACAATTAATATCAGCAGGCCACATATAGAATTTCATTTATCTAAATAATTTTTTAAAGAAGTTATTGCGATTAAAAATTTGCGATTATAGAGACCGACAGACAGTCAAACTTTGGACGGATTGGGCCCAAAATTTTATACGGACTTACATTCATGATGACAAAACTGTGTACCAAATTTTATCCATATAACTATTCAAATTTTTGAGTTCTGGTGTTCACATGAAAGTGGACGGACATACAGACAGACTTTCCGTAGACGGATTTTGTCCAAAATTAGATAGAAAACCAAAAATGATATGTCAAGATCACATACCAAATTTCATCCCTGTATCTCTAATAGTTTTAGAGTTATCGTGTTCACAGACAGACAGACATGATTCCCAAATTGTGTTTTTCGGACTCAGGGAGGTCTAAAACGTGGAGATTCGTCAAAATCTCGAGTTCGAATTTTTTGACGATTACAATACTTTCTCTTTGCATACTTCGTATACGAGAAAGTAAAAAGAAGGTGACCAGGGGATTGCCAGATTTTTTTAACATAACGGAGGTCAATGTGTTAAAAAAGAGAATTCCGTTTAGGGGTTTTTTTCCCCCTTTTTTTAGAAAGTATTGTAATCGTCAAAAAATTCGAACTCGAGATCTTGACGAATCTCCACGTTTTAGACTACCCTGAGTCCGAAAAACACAATTTTGGAATCATGTCTGTCTGTCTGTGAACACGATAACTCGAAAACTATTAGAGCAACGGAGATGAAATTTGGTATGTGGTCTTTAAACATAATTTGTAGGTTTCTTTCAAATTTTGGACAAAATCCGTCAACGGGAAGTCTGTCTGTCTGTATGTTCGAGGTCATGCGAACGCTATAACTCAAAAACTTGAAAAGCCAGATGGATAAAATTTTATACACAGTTTTATCTTCATGAATGTAGGTCCGTATAAAATTTTGGGCCGAATCCGTCAAAGGGTTGACTGTCTGTCGGTCCGTATAATTTACTTTTGA
The DNA here is from genome assembly GCA_013235015.1 of Araneus ventricosus. Lineage (NCBI taxonomy): Eukaryota > Metazoa > Arthropoda > Arachnida > Araneae > Araneidae > Araneus > Araneus ventricosus. The sequence continues at coordinate 165,755 of BGPR01002595.1, read as the reverse complement.
AGAGAATCCTTTATCTCCACACGCATGCGTACTAGAAGAACGGAGAGGAATTTCATTACGGAGTAGCGAATTACGTCAGTTTGTCCTTGAGCCGTTGAGAGAGGAAAATCTTTACGCATCTCTTTGAATGTCATTATTTGCCTAGATATTTTTCAATCACTATAATGAAAAACCTTCTGGTAGTCATTGGATTTTGGGTAACAATACGTTCGAATTTTTTTAGCCACGCGGGGGAGGGAGAAACGGCACCTTTTTGGGGAAGTATACGAGAAAGTTTAGGGGAGAACACTCCCGCTGGTTTCGTGTGTGTGGGGAATAATTCCAGAATCAGAATCGAAGTGAACTGCACTGACGATGACACCGTTTCATTGTGGGAATGAAGGTTACAAATTTTCGGTTACGAAGAATGATCGTTCAGGCAGCAATCACCGAGTCCCAAGCTCTAGTTTCGAGATGTAGTCAGTTTAAATTTGATTAATTTTGAGTCGTTGTAGTAAAGAGTGAAAAGTTTTTTTATAGATACCTTGCTCCTACGGTTGTTTAGAAACTGGTTTCTGTCACGAAATAATTAAGTGCAATTGACTGCGGTTGTCCATCAGAAGGTTTTTTGTGGGCTTGATGACTTCTGCCTAAACGATCAGGATATGCAATAATGCAACAGTTATAATTGTAAATGGGATCGAATACCTCGCCTCAGTATATTTCGCAGCTCACAAAATAGCTTGGTATCACTTTTATTATAACAGTGGCGAATCTAGTATTTGGGGGGATGAGGTATAAAGGAATTTATCATTTTCTTCGAATAAGGTCGATTTTCTTCGAATTTGACGAATGTTCCTTGGAGCCATAAAAAACGAAGTACGTGTAAGAATATATTCTTTATCGTTTGAAGTTGGTGGTTGTTTTAATGGCTTCAATGTGTTGCCGAGTCGTTGGCGAGTTTCCCAGATAGCAATTTTAGTTTGCAGCAAAGTTGCAGCAATCTTGCCCTGCAAATCGACAAGTTTGCAACAAATTTGACACGACAAGAGCGCAAGCTTGAAACAAGTTTACACAAACGACTTAGTCACCACGCATCAAACTTGACACAACCTTGCGGCGTCAAACTCATTGCAAACTATAGCAAAAACAGAGTACGAAAACAACCTCGGATTAGAGCTCGCGATCTACCGGTTCCTAAAGCTGTCGCTCTAACCACTCGGCCAGCTAGAATCTGACGAGAGAAGACAGATTGCGCTAATAGATCGGTCACCTATACGATTGAATGTCAAACCTTATGGCTTATATAAACCAAAACACTTCAACTTTACAGACTTGACTCACATGCCAATAAAAATCATAAAGAACACTACAATACTTTCGATAATTTATTAAAAAACACAATGAAATATCTAACAAAAACATGTTTTTTGACCTTGTCAATGCTACGAACACGAGTGGAATAACCGAAAAAGTGGGAACATTTTCGAGCCTGTCAAAAGCCATGAAGAAATGTTGTCACATTTTTTAAAGGGAGATTCAGAAAAAACAGCTGTAGTGATTTTAAATAAAATCAAGAATTCTGGTCTATCTCTGAGGGGGGCTGCAGCTTCATAGCTCCCCCCCCGTATTCGCCACTGGCAGTCATCCAGAATAGAATCAGATGTATCCAGATAGAATTATAGCAAAAAGTAGTACATTTCACTCATTTTCTGTGGTAGTAAGACAGAATTAATTTCTTTCAGTGAGTTAGCTGCAAAATCACGAGACTCTCTCCCATCTTGAGATGGTATCTATTCACTTTGGACCGTGACCCTGCCAATATTTGACAGAAAAACAGTGATAAAATCAGAAATATTTAAAGCCTTGTAAAATCCTCCACTTATTTTTTAAGTCCGTCTTTTGGCACTTCGAAAATGCATCTCCGGCTTGTTATTCGTTTGTAACACCTGCTTATCTAAAACTATACAACGCAACTGCTTTTGTGGTCAGGACGACTAGCACTGCGAATGTTGCTAAAAATAGACGTTGGAATGTTTATAGAATTGTTTAGCCCGCGTGGTCAAGAAAGACAGGTCACATGCCTCGAGTGGTCTTTCAATTCACAGGATGTAAGTCACCAGTTTAAAAGAGATTATCGGGAAAAAGAGACGACAACACAACAAGGATGATCTAACTTCTCACTTTTCAATATCCAGTTTTCATCAGTCAGATAATTTTAGATAATTTCTCTAGATGTTCATATCTCGTTAACTTTTATACAAAGTATAACTTGAGAAAATGATGATGCATTTTCCATATTAGGAATTTGATTAAAAAATTTAGAGAGATACTATGAATTTATTCAAAGTTCACCAAAATCCTGAAGCATTTAAAATATTAAAGGCAAAATATTTTATTACTCAGGTGTTATAAATAGGTGAGGACACTCAGCTGACAGGACATTTAGAGGACACACCCATTTGACGATTTAGCCAACATGTCCTTTAAAATTCATGACATTTAGTTTGCTTAGGTAAATTATAATATAATCGTAATATATTTGTAATAACTGGATTACATTACCTGTTAGATACAATGTTATAAAATGAAAACCTGAATATGACTAGCACAGAGCCGTTTATGTTTCTCATTTATACGTCATTTACATTTATACGTTCATTATATTACATAGTGATATTTGTACAAAGTATCATTTGAGAAAATGCTTATCCAGTTTCCTATTAGGAATTTGATAACAAAAATTATAGAGAGTTACTATGAATTTATTCAAGGTTCACAAAACACTGTGTATTTAAAATCCTAAAGGCAAAAAAAATTTGATACTAAGGTTGTTTTCTATTTCTTTATTAATTAGTTAATAACGACCATCAGGGGCTGCTTCCTTTTATTTTAATTTTACACTCACAAAACATCAATACATAAATACACTTTTTGGTATTTGCAGGCAGGAATACCTTTCATCTTTTTAATATTTAATTGTAGGCTGAGATCATAAAAATTTTGTATGTAGTGATCGAATGCCAAACCTCATAGTAAACCAAAAAATTAACCTTACAGACTTTCCTCACCTGATAAAAGAATAATAAAGATACAATACTCGATAATTTAATAAAAAATAAAATGAAATAACTGCTAAAAATTGTTTTCACGCGCAACGCTACAAGTGCAAGTGAATGATTGAAAAGTAGGAAAATTTTCGATCCCATGCTTAAAAAAGTAATGTTGTCACGATTTTATTACTATTTTTTAAATGAAAATTGATCAAACAGTTGTAGTGGATTTTAAATTAAATCAAGAATTTTTATGTGGCTCTGGGGCTGCAGCCCGATAGCCCTCCTGATTCGACTGGTCTTTGCTTGCTAGTTTGGTAACGAGTTTGACGCAACAAGCTTGCTGCAGTTCTGAAGTGACTAACTCTGTTTAGCTAACTTGTTGCAAACTTGCAGATTTGCAGAGCAAGATTTGCTGCAACTGCTGCACAAACAAAATTGCTTATCTGGGGCAGATTACAAATTTTGCATTAATAGCAAATGGATAGAATGAAAGTAAATTAATTTTTCTAGTTTGCTCGGTCTCTTAACTGAATAATTCTGAAAACTTCGAATAATATATAAAAACTGCCGAGTACAAGAAGTCACTGCGTAAAGTATGTAGCTATGTGTTCAGTTATCTACCAGGTAGAGCCTTTCGGAATGCTTTTGCATGACGGAAAGTATGCAACCAAAATTATTATCATGTTAACTGAGGGAGAGGTCTCTCCTAAACCTTCTCGTATACTTCCCCAAATATGCCCTCCCCCCCCCGTGGATAAAAAATCTGAACCTACTGTAAACTAAACCAATGACTATCGAAGGTCTTTTTCATCGTAGATTATAGGATTGTAAAATATTTAGGAGAAGAATCAAATTCAAAGAGATGTGCGATTAACGCATCTATACACACTTCCACTTTGCGGCTCAAGGACAAAGTCGTAATTCACTGAATAGTTCCATGCACACAGAGATTGTTCAGTCCGATGCGTATGGATAATGGATTAGGAAAATTACTATGCATTTACGCCTTTTTTTAACCTATTGAAACGAAATTTTGGGCATGATGATATCAATGTTAGAAACCGTCATATCAATTTTTTTATTCTATCCAAGGTTTAGAGATATAATTTTATAAGTATGAGATTACAAGACCGACAGAGACCATCAACCTTTCGACGATTGGGTCCAAAATTTTATACTAAGATTCACATTTACGATAAAATTTGTACCAAATTTTACCATCTAGCGGTTCAAGTTTTTGAATTATAGTGTTCTCCATGAATGCGGACAGACAAGACAGATTCCCTTTAGAGGGATCTCTCCAAAATTTGATTAAACCTACAAATTACATGTCAATATCACATACCAAATTCCATCCCTGTATCTTAATTTTAATTTAATCTAATAATTTAACCTTTGCTCAGCAGACTCCTCTGCGGCCCTCATTTAAAGGTGCGTCATTTTAACATTTCTTGATTTCCAATAAAAAATATACATTAGAGAAGTCAGAATAATGCCTGAAAATTCTGTTTCTAAAATATATTTTGGGGAGTTGAACCCTAACCCCACTTGATTTAACCCTTTCTCAAAATCTTCACATATAGATTCATGTCTAATTTTATACAGTAAAGTACATCTTTCTCATTATACTAAAATGATGTTTTTTTAAATTGAAAATTTATTTTACAATTTTTTTTGTGGAAAACAAAATGTGAAATTGGCCATTTGATGTACCTTTCTCAAAATCCAGATACATGCTCAATTTTTTTATACAAGTAAAGCACATCTCTTCTTATTATACTTAAATGATGTTTTTTAATTCAAAATTTATTTTTACTTCTTTTGTGTCAAAACAAAATGAAATTACTATTTTGATGTACCTTTCTCAAATCTGTTATAGATGTAGTTCAATTTTATAGTAAGTACAGTCTTTCTGAATTATACTGAATTATGTTTTTTTAATTCAAAAATTTATTTTTACAAATTTTTGTGTCAAAACAAAAATGTGAAATTGGCCATCTGATGTACCTTTCTCAAAACTGATAGATATCATATTCTTTATACAAGTAGCACATCTTCTTATTATACTAAATGATGTTTTTTTCTAATTTATTTTTACAAATTTTGTGCTAAAACAAAAATGAATTGCTATTTCTTGATGTAATTTCTCAAAATCGTTATAGCATGTTCTAATTTTTATACAAGTAGCACTTTCTTATTATATTAAAATGATGTTTTTTTTTAATTCAAAATTTATTTTTACAAATTTTTTAGTCAATGGTTTGGAATGAGCTTTAATTTTAATTTTACAACTTTACAAAGATTAATTAGACAGTGAAATTACCCAATTGACTAAAAATGGAAAAAAATAAAATTTTGAGTTTTTTTTAAAAGAAGACTCAGTCACATTATTAGAAAGGTAATTCTATTTTGTATAAAAAAGTTTCAACATATCACTATAACAGATTTGAGAAAAGGTACATCAAAATAATTATTTTTGTTTTGTCACAAAAAATTTGTATAAATTTTGAATTAAAAAAATCATTGTAGTATGAATGAGAAAGATGTACTTACCTGTATAAAAAAATTCAAATATGAATCCATAACAGATTCTTGAAAAGGCATCGAATGGCCACCTCATTGATTTTTTGTTTCAAAAATTTGTAAAAAAATAAATTTTGAATTTAAAAAAACATCATTTTAATAGAAAGATGTACTTTACTCTGTACTAAAAAATTCAAACATGAACTATACAGATTTTGAGAAAAAGTACATCGAAGAATAGGATTAGGGCTAAGGACTAGGGTTCCTAACTGCCCTAAATCTTGAGCATTAAAATGTTTCCTTATATTCAAAAAATAATTATGAGAATAATTAATTGTATACAACAATTGCAAAGAATAGATTTTGTACCATTTCTTGCCATTCAATCACCTGAAGCAATATGCCATTAATGCAGTTCTGAATAAATGAATAAAATAAATAATAATTTTATAGTGAGAAATGCTATTTAAAATGAGAAAGATTAGTTGAGATTTCAAACAAAATGAACTAAAAATTATTTTCTGATTATAACAGGTTGCTGTGATCTATTAAAAGGTGTGCCTTACCTTCTAGGAATATTTCATTTGTTTGAGGAAATATACACAAAATATAAGGTGCTGGTATGTCTTATATCTAACTAGCGACTATTGTAATCAGAAAATTATTTTTTTTTACTTTTGACTTGATGATTATAATGTGTAAATCGTATTTTCTCATTTAAAGTATTTTGAATAGAAGCTTATACCTTAAAATTTTTTTTAATTTATTTTATTTTCTACTTTTTAGTGACGGCTGACATGAATACACACTGACATGTTAGGATTGTAAAACCAAATTCAACTTTATTGATTCTCCAAATAGAAACACGTATTAAAATTATTATATACATATGTGCAATTACATTTTAAAAAATGATTTAATGAATTAACTTTCTGAAATGTAAATCCGTAATAGTATTAGCGTGATAACTTACAAATTATTATCAACAATGGCTAGAAAACAAAAGAGAATCGATCTACTACAAATTTCTGCTTTGTTTTGAAGGGAAACGTTTGGCACAAGAAGCAAAAAAAAAAAATTTGGTTGTTGGCGAATTCCCTAATAGAAAGTAAAACCAAGACGCGTGAAACACGAGCCTGCGTCATTCATCGGTGCAGCCGGGAAGTATTTACAACCCTACGTGACGTGAGGTAATAACCTTCAATTAAAACCTTTATCGCCCAAATATAGGGCTAAATTTTAATATCATTTTGTTAGGTTTGAAAACCGTATAGATTGCAAATTTTTTTGCAAATATTGTATGTCTGTCTCCGGAAACCCACTACCCTTTTTTGGTCGGCGTCCATCCATACGTTGGACCATTTTGTACCGTGTAAGATCGGCGTCGCATGCCACGTCTGTGCATCTTTGTGCCTCAGGTCGAGCGCGTCGTCATGCACGAAGAGAAAATTGTATCGTTGAAAGTGAATTCATTACATTTTTTTTTTTACATTATTACGTTTATTTTCGCGCAGTTATACAAAGAGAAAAGTGATGAATCGTCAAGAAATTACCGAGATTTTGATGAACTTCCAAGTTTTAGATACCATTGTTCTAAATTTATGTAAGCACCCAATGGGAGGGGAGGGGTGTCAAGATTTGTTTACTTTTAGCTGACAAGAGGGGGAGTAAGAATGATGCTTTTGCAAGATATTAAAATCATTTATTTCCGAAAACTTCTTGTAATCTTGCACAATAACTTTGAATTTAAAAAAATTAAATTTGAAAAAAGTAGAATTTGCAAAAGAAAATTAAACTTGATTTTTGTAAGCTTAACTGAAATTGTAAGGAAATTTGAACACTTACATTTTTTTTTCCATTTTAGCCGAGTTAGAATTTTATTCTGAATTAGTCCCTAAACTTTTTTAATTAGATTATTAAATGCTTACGTTTTGTAAAAAAAAAAAGAACGTAGGGGGGGGTTGCAGTATGCTTACGTAATACTATAAGAGGGGGTTCGATTTGTTTATTTGCTCAGATATGAGGGGGGGTCAAACTACCACAAACATGCGTTACGTAATATTTGAACGGCCCTAACCTGAAGTCCGAAAACACAATTTTGGAATCATGTTGTCTGTCTGTGAACACGATAAACTGAAAACTAATATGCTACGGAGAGAAATTTGGTATGTGGTCTTTCAACATAATTTTGTTTCTTATCAAATTCTTGGCAGAACGTCTGCTGAAGTCTGCCTGTCCGGTGCATGCGAACGTTATAACTCAAAAACTGAATAGCTAGATGGATAAAATTTGGTACACAGTTTTATCGTCATGAATGTAGGTCCGTATAAAATTTTGGGCCAAACCGTCAAAGGGTTGATTGTCTGTCGGTCTGTATAATTTACTTTTGGAAAGAATCCGTTATCTCCACGAGCATGCGTACTAGAAGCAATCTTCTGTGCACGCGAAAGCTATGGAGCGAATTACGTCAGTTTGTCCTTGAGCCGGTAAGAGCGGAAAATCGGTACGCATCTCTTTGAATTTGATTCTTTACCTAGATATTTTTCAATCACTATAATGAAAAACCTTCTGATAGTCATTGGATTTTGGGTAACAGTAGGTTCGAATTTTTTTAGCCACGCGGGGGAAGGGGAAACGGCACCTTTTTGGGGAAGTATACGAGAAAGTTTAGGGAAGAACACTCCCGCTGGTTTGACAATGTAAGCAATAAAATAATCGGCAATAAATGATTTCAATATGGGTTTTACGCTCTGATGGTCAAGAAAGACTGTAAAGCTCTTTTCATGGTAAGGTTGTAAAAGCATATTAAAAAACATTTTTTACACGTCATTAGTAATTTTTTTCATGCAGATATTTGTCTTAAATACCTCAAAGCAATCGATTTGAAAAATATATTATCAGAGAGGATTTTTATTTAATTTAAAACTTGGATACATTGCAGGGAAAACTTGAGATCGGTAAACGGGATATCGCATGCATGATCACAAGTAGGTCAACAAAAACTGCTTACTGACAAAAATATTTTGCATTTTCAAATTCAGGATAGAACATATATTAATTTTCAGCAATAAAAATATGCTGTTTTTGGGTCAGAAATTCGAAAGAGAAAAAGAATCCGAAAAAGAAGGGGTTAAAATAGCGTCAACTTTTCTTTGCAATTGAGTATCCCGAGTAGACTTTATGTCTATTTTTATCAAAACTTTATTGATGTGATTTGATTCGTTCGTGTTCTGAACTCACCACATATATAATTTGTTTTAAGAAGAAGCCAAGAACATTATAATGTGCGTAGCTTGTTCTTAATGTAAGAACAATTATTTTTCTTATTTTTAATAGCTTAGCAGGGATATGAATATTTTTGAGCATAAAGAGTTCACAATTTGTGTCTATTTCAACATTTCACATTTTCTTTTGAGTACTCATTCATAAATACCTTCCACATAAATGGAAAGGTTACCGGTACGTAAAAACACAGAAGTCAAGTAAAATATTATTAGATTACTAGAAAATCACCCATCATGGTATGGTAAATTGCCTCTTCATTCGAGAGATTTCAAGTCAAATTTGACGTGTTTAAATAGATATATGTGCGAGAGAAATGTTTAAATAGATTGAAAACAAGTAAAATAAACATATGTTTTATGACAGGAAATATTTTTTATTTACATATTTCTTTATTCAAAAAACCTCTTGGTAAACAACATTAAGAGTGAAGTATTTTTCGTTGTTTAACAATTTTATTATAATTCAATAACCATGAAATTCTCAGCTTGTAAAACGTAAGTCAAAAGTTAAAATTTCGAAGAAATTCTTTTTCGAAATTCTAATCAGAACAAAGCACTTCTCTACTTGTCGAAACGTTGCCAAAAATATTATCAAATTATATCATCACGATTGCAATAAATAATCAGATCCATCGTGGCGTTCAAACTATATCGCGCGCATGATATAGTACTACCCTAATTTACTACTTTCTATTGAAAAACGGAAATTAATTTGAAATATAGGATTAATATAATTTAAAATTTCTCGGGAACTATTGATCATAGCGATATAAATTTTATATCAATCGACAGAAAATTTTATTTCACTATTTTAGAGCTATTAAATTGGAAATTAGAACGACAATTACTCTTTTAAATTTAAAATGACTGAAATTTAGGTTCTCTAACAATGAAATAATGCTGTTTAACTTCTCACAGTGCTATGGTTGGTTATATTGTTGGTGACGTCAGAGCGTTACCGAAAGATAGATCTAGGCTATTATATTAGTAATTTTCTATTTCTTATATGACCGACAGATACTCGATACACAAATAAAAAAATTAGTAATTAGACTATACTAAAACACTTCATCACTTACCGATTTGATGATGAAATTCAAGCTTATCTGGTGTAGGTTTCAATGCAGAAGGTCTGATTTAAAAGTTTCAAATCTATTTAAAACACTTTTTCTTATAAAATAAAATCTGAATATTATGATACAATTAAAACAATTAAGGAAAACGCAGTTAGGGAACTTTGAAAACAAATCCGGTAAACCTAATAGTCGCCGTCTCACTGGTTGTATTGTCTACTGTCTATGTGGAAACACACACTGAAGTGGCGCATCACGGATATTTTGTTTACATCTCCGCAAGTGAATTTGATAGGTCTGACGTCATTGCCCAATCAACTTTTCATCACTCCATCTTGAAAAATCATCCCGGAGATCATCTGCAGATAGCAGATTATAAGAAATCGGCAATCAACTCTTATTGCTTCATCGGCCACAGTTGTCCACTCCGCTGGTCGAAAACACGGCCGTGTGGCAACGAAACAGACAAATTCCAGAGGTTGATCGCAAGGTCAGCAACTGTCTTGCGCTTTTTTTATTTATAAGTCGTTGCAAAACGAATTAGAAGGGTCTTTGTTTTTAGGAAAGTTAGAGTTTACAAGCTCAGCACGTGCTTTCTTTACACAGGGGAAGAAACATTTTCATATTCTGAAAGCGACGCCGTTGGTGATTGACACGCCAAGACACATAAATAGAACTTCGGAAGTGTTTGAATTTGCAGGTATTCGAAATTAGATGATAAGCCCAAAATATGATACTTCCAGAGGTCAGTAGCGTCGCGAAGGGTGGACAATTGTGTATAGATACCCCTCGTCTCCAGCATGATGTATACACCCTCGTCTCCACAGGCATAAAATTCGTGGGATTATCAAATTCATTAGCGAAAACAGAGATCTTTTCCTGCCTCCCTAGCCTTCAACTTTCCAGCGAGCTGAACATAGTAGCTAGCTCAATTACCGGACATTCCCCCCTTCAAATAAAAGAAAGGTATAACAGCATCTAAAGAAAAGAAGACTATTACGAACCAGTGGCGAATCCAGGGGGGGGTTGTCGGGCTACAGCTCCCCCCCCAGAGCCAAGCCAGAATTCTTGATAGTATTTAAAATCATTAAAACTGCTTTTTCTTAATTTGCCTCTTTAAAAAAAATAATTAAAACGTTTCAACATTGCTTTCTGGCTTGGACAAGCTCGAAAATTTTCCTATTTTTGTAGTCATTCCACTTGTACTTGTAGCTTTGACAAGGTCGAAGACATTTTTTGGCTAGTTATTTCATTGTAATTTTTATTAAATTATCGAAAGCATTGTACTATTCATTATGATTCTTATTGTCAGGTGAGTCAAGTCTGTAAAGTTAAAGTGTTTTGGTTTGCATGAGCCATGAGGTTTGACATTCGTCCCACGATACAAAATTTTTATGACCTCAGCCCCCCCCCCCGACCCGAATCCTAGATTCGCCACTGTTACGAACTAATACTGTAAAAGTGAAAATGACTGTGCTGTACATAGTGTATATATTACCTTCATTTTGTTTTTTTGTTTTTCTTAAATAAAATTCCCGTGTCTTGCCCATCAAACCGTTCAGTGACCGGTCTGGTCACGGGTACGGGGGTAAAAGACGGCGTTCTGTTCTGTATAGATACCCAGGAACCAGTCTTCGGAGGGGGGGGGGGCTCATGTATATAATACTTTTATGCTTAATTCATGTTTCTGGAGCCAGACAAAATGGGCGAAGGTATAAAAAAACACCAGTTCGCTTCAGGAGCCATTTTATAATGCAACGTTCAGTTTTGAAGGTACACAAGAGCTATTGGGGCCTGGTCCATCCTGGTTACTTGTTTGAAGTACAGATCTGCCCTTTTTCCCCGGCGGACCTTTCTGCTTTAAACCATTTTTGATAAGTTGGGTCGCCGTGGTCATCAAAAAAAAAAAAAGACAGATAACGAAGACATTACTTGAACTGACACTCCCCGTCCCTCTTCTGAACTTCCAACATCAATATCGATCTCCCTAAATCTTGCCTTAAAAAATTCTCAAAAAGTGTTCCCTTGAAATCTGGCAGGATAAATGGAACCTTTCAGAAACGAATCGGCGAACCTTCCTTCTCGTACCTCAAGACAACATTAATCCAGCCTCATTCAACTCAAGAACCAACCAATTCATCGCAGGACATGGGCCGTTCGTGACAAATTCGGTTTATGTTCACACGATCGATGCGTGTGCGGTGCTAAAGGTGACCCAAACCACTGCGCAACAGTCTGCTCAGTGACAAAACCCTTTTATTTCACGAAGCCCAGTGCTGAAGACCTTTCGACGTGGTGTGTAAATATTGTCCAAGACAAAATATCCTTGACACGACTTATGAATATCATGAAGATCCTTCTCGAACGAAGGCATGATGTCATCATGGATTAAGAAAGAGTTTTTCCCGCTTCCACCAGCAATTAAGACATTCATCGCAGACTTTTCCAGTTTACTTTTTGAATTTTTACTTTCTCGTCTACGAAGTATACAAAGAGAAAGTATTGTAATCGTCAAAAAATTCGAACTCGAGATTTTGACGAATCTCCGCGTTTTAGACCTCCCCGAGTCCGAAAAACACAATTTTGGAATTGTGTCTGTCTGTGAACACGGTAACTCAAAAACTATTAGAGCTACGGGGATGAAATTTGGTATGTGGTCTTTAAACATAATTTGTAGGTTTCTATCAAATTTTGGACAAAATCCGACAACGGGAAGTCTGTCTGTCTGTATGTTCGAGGTCATGCGAACTCTATAACACAAAAATTTGAAAAGCCAGATGGATAAAATTTTATACACAGTTTTATCGTCATGAATGTAGGTCCTTATAAAATTTTGGGCCAAGTCCGTCAAAGGGTTGACTGTCTGTCGGTTCGTATAATTTACTTTTGAAGAGAATCCGTTATCTCCACTCGCATGCGTACTGGAAGAACGAAGAGGAATTTCATTACGGAGTAGCCAATTACGTCAGTTTGTCCTTGAGCCGGTAAGAGAGGAAAATCGGTACGCATCTCTTTGAATTTCATTCTTTGCCTAGATATTTTTCAATCACTATAATGAAAAACCTTCTGATAGTCATAGGATTCTGGGTAACAATATGTTCGAATTTTTTTAGCCACGCGGGGGGAGGGGAAACGGCACCTTTTGGGGGAAGTATACGAGAAAGTTTAGGGGAGAACACTCCCGCTGGTTTTATTATTGTTGTTTTAATTTTTCCACCTTTTCTTTTGTATTTCATCTTTACGCTGAGAGGGTTTTGTATAATCGTAAACCTTATCTGGTCTGTTCCCTCACGGTGGATTATTATTATTAATAATAATAATACTGCATCAGCGATAAAACGTTTGACACTTGATGGATTTAACACGCATCAGCCTCGTATGCAAAATGGATCTTCCGTAGAATCCGGTCATGAACTCATGACCCTCCCAGCGTAAGTTCGGAAGCAGATAATAGCGGTCACATATTTAACAAATCGCTAATTCGCAGACTGCTACTTTTTCACAAATTAACCCTTTTCCGGCAGGACTGGCCTTACTAGATGCGGGCCCGAATGGAAAAAGTTTGGATAACCCCGATATATTTAAGTTTTAATAAATAATAAACAAATTAAAAAATATAAATTTTAATAAATAAAATAATATTTATTGTTAAAAGCTTTAATAAGTTTAAAATAATAATCTTTGTAACTTCACTTACTTAAAACGTAAGTTTTTTTAAAAGTCAAGATATACTAAATTTTTTGTTGTTACGTTCGGGTGCATTATAGAGAAATTAAGTTCTCGAGGAAATTAAGGGTCTTATATAGTTATTTGTTCATGATCACTGAGCAATACAAAGTAAATACGTGTTTAACTAACGAAAACAATTCAGAAACCTAGAAAAAAGAAATAACAATTTTTGACTTCTGAAACAGTCAGCCGGCTCCAAGAAAAAATTGGACAACATTGGTTTGTAACGAATTTAAAAGCATGAAAAAATTTCTGAGGATAATGCTTTCCCAAGTAGCACAAAGTTATTGTATAATATTGTACGATATTTAACAATATTCGCAATATTGTATAATATTGTATGAAGTATACAGAGAAAGTATTGTAATAGTCAAAAAATTCGAACTCGAGATGTTGACGAATCTCCACGTTTTAGACCTCCCCGAGTCCGAAAAACACAATTTGGGAATTATGTCTGTCTCTGTGAACACGATAACTCAAAAACTATTAGAGCTACAGGGATGAAATTTGGTATGTGATATTGACACATAATTTGTAGGTTTCTATCAAAATTTTGGACAAAATCCGCCAACGAGAAGTCTGCCTGTCTGTCCGCTTTCATGTGAACGCGATAACTCAAAAACTTGAATAGCTAGATGGATAAAATTTGGTACACAGTTTTATCGTCCTGATTGTAGGTCCGCATAAAATTTTGAACCAAATCCGTCGAAGGGTTGATGGTCTGTATAATCGCATACTTGTAAAAATTATATCTCCTCAACCCTTTGACTTAGATAAATAAAAATTGGCATGGCGGTTGCTAACATTAATTACAGATCTGTGCCCAAATTGCATTTCAATCGGTTGAAAAAAAGGCGTTCAAATTGCATAAATAATTTTTCTAACCCGATTCTCCATATGCATGCGTACTGGTAGCAATCTCTGTGCACGCGGAAGGATTACGTCACTTCGTCCTTGAGCCGGCAAGAGTGGAAGTGGTGCTAGATGCAGTCGGGACGCATCTCTTTGAATTTGATTCTTCACCTAAATATTTTACAATCGGTATAATCTACAATGAAAAACCTTCTGATAGTCATTGCATTCTGGGTTACAGTAGGTTCGAATTTTTTTATCCACGCGGGGGGGGGGGGCCCACCATTTTGGGGAAGTATACGAGAAGGTTTAGGAGAGACCTCTCCCTCTGGTTAACATGATAATAATTTTAGGTTCGCATACTTTCCGTCATGCAAAAAGCATTCACGAAAGGCTCTGCCTGGTAGATAGCTGAACCCATAACTAGCATACTTTGCACTCAGTGACTTCTTGTGCTCGTCAATCTTCTCTCTTAGTTTAGGTATATTAACGTCCCGTTTTGAAGCTACACGATGGCTATTTTGGGACGGACCTCGTAATTTTGAACCGCGGTCAGATGACGAGGACGACACCTGAGCTGGCACCCCCTTCTCCAAGCTTCCCCGCCTCATTAGCGGGAGGACATTTGGCCATTACGTACGATTTAGCGTTCAACAGGCCCCATACACGGCGGATCTTCAGTGGAATCGGGTTTCGAACCTGGAACCCTCCGGCCCTAAAGCCGAGACCCTACCACTAGGCCACCGCGGCCTACTATCAAACGTTGAAAAGACAATTTATGTAGTTTCTATAAGCATGTCTTAATTTTCGAAAAGAAAGACATCAAGAATTCTATAGCCTCTAATTGATCTTTATGGGATATTATTAGAACCTAGCTTACACTCGAATATAAACACCGAAATTTTTCTTTTGTATTATTATTTTGTATTAGTATTTGACTTTTCGCATTTTCATTAAAGCATTTATAAGGTAATAAAAATTCTAGATTTGAAAGTTTTAATTCAACATGAAAGGATTCAAAGAACATTTCTGTTTGTTGCGGTAATATAGCTTTCTTTTTTATTTTAAAGTTTTGGGGAATTTTCACTTCTATTTTTAAGACTTTGAAATATTGAATACCCATGTGCAATGTGTTTTATGTAGTGAGTTCTTATTTTTATATTAAATTTTTTTATTCAGCTGTATTTTGATTTCGAATAGTTAATAATGTGTTCCTAGACACTTGCTTTGCCTTTTGAGTTTTTCTTAGAATTTTATGTCGCTTTATTGCATACTGTGTGATCTAGTACTGATGTAATGTTTTGATTGTGTTTGTTTTGTAACTGTATTTATGAACTCAAATTCCCCGTCGTCCGAATCAGTGTCTTAAGCCGTTCAT
Organism: Araneus ventricosus; assembly: GCA_013235015.1. Lineage (NCBI taxonomy): Eukaryota > Metazoa > Arthropoda > Arachnida > Araneae > Araneidae > Araneus > Araneus ventricosus. Next base: position 149,881 of record BGPR01002595.1, on the reverse strand, counting down.
TCACGCGCGCTCCGCTCCAAGCAAATGGCGTAGTGGTAATCCACGGCCATTCCATTTTTAGCCCATTTATTTAGGCAGGTCGTTCACGGCCGCTACACGCAATGCAAATCCATTCGCTAAAGTTCACTTCGATCCCCTACTGTATCAACTTCTCCTCCCTCCCGGCTGCTCCGATTTTTTTCCAGAGGAAGACAGCCCTCCCTTCCTCCGTCACGTGTCTACACCGGTCACATTTCAGCATTCATGGCCCGACAGTCAAAAAGGAGAGGTTGGATATACAAACTTCTGCTTCAGTTCTCATCTGTGTTTTGGAATGATGATCGATTTAGGCGTGGAGGGGAGCGCCCGTGAATATCCAGCCTTACACCCAGTGGATAGACTGTGTCTGGATGGACAATAAGCGTTCCAAATAACTACAGGCATATGTGTACTTTACAAAAATTTATTGACGTAAAAAATAATCAGTGTGAACAACATCGTGGTGGCTTTTACAATTCACCTTCTTCAGTCGGCTGGGAAGTGGACTTGATGTGTATCAGGAAATGCCTCCGGAGATTTCCCTTCTGCGTGAAGGACTTGAAGCAGACCTTGCAGGTGAAGGGGCGCTCGCCACTGTGCGTGCGCAGGTGCCTTTTCATGCAACCCGAGCTCGGAGTGACGTAGGAGCAGTGGGGACAGGAACGGAGGAAAGACCCCAGCTCAGAAACAAGAGCACTTTTATCTCTCAGATGGGAACCTGCGGAAAATACAAAAGAATAGTATCAAGCAAGGTTTAATCCTATGCAGTTTCAATCAGTGGCGTAACAAAGACAAATGAGGCCCATTCAGGGCTAGATTAAACCCTCTAGGGTCCCTTAGGGTTAGTTTAGTTATATTAACACCCCGTTCTGAAGCAACACAAGGGCTATTGTGGGACGGACCTCGTCATTTTGAACCGCGGTCAGATGACGAGGGCGACACCCGAGATGGTACCCCCTCTCCAAACTTCCGCACCACACCAGCGGGAGGACATTTGGCCCCAACGGATTTAACGTGCACCATACTTGCTTACACAGCAGATAAGGTTTCGAACTGTAACTCTCCGCCCAAGAGGTCAAGGGACCACCAGGCCACCACGGCATCAGGGTCTCTATTGAAATGGAAATTTCTGGTCAGTAGCGGCGACCGGGTGGCAAACGTGTGTGAGGAGGGTCAAAATTATGGAGACATCTAAAAGAACCCGGCAGTATGGGGTTGACAACAAAATTTTAAAATGTAGTTGCAAAATTAGCTAGCTTTCTGGACACTTTTTTATTTGTTGTAATCCCTAGTTTTAACCAGTTAAAATGAAATAAAAATTAAATTTTTCCCGCAAAATGTGGAGTGGCGACTGCCCCACCCCAATGTTTCGGGGTAACATTTTTTCCCTTTAAAACCTCCTATTTTTTATTTATTTTCAATTAATATCTATATAAGTTATTTTTAAATAAAAAGTATTATATAAGATAAACTGAAACAACAAAATACTTAATTGCGGGTCAAATTAAAGAGAGTTGTTTCAGTACAAATAATTTTAAACAGACTGACAAACAAATTATAAAACATTTTTAACGCATTTTCTAAATGCTCAAATAAAAAGATTTCCAGGGATGCTGACTAATAAGTCCGTCAGCCTATTAAAATAAAATAAAAATAAAGACCACACTGATCTGCAAGCAAATTCGAAAACAAAAAAACAAAAAAAATCCTAAGAATAATGTTCTAAAATTTAAACGATACTTGATTTTAATTTGAATGTGTTCTAGTAGATGGACTTGTAAATCAAATGAAAGCATAAAATCAGATTACCCTGAAAATACCACAAAATAAATATCGGCCCCCCCCCCCCCCCAGAATTGCGAGGCCCCTAGGCAGTTGCCTATTTCATAATACGGTCCTGAACCCAGGGTAAGATACAAGCTTTTCTTCCCTCCTGTCACATTTATTTTCAAAATGTGAAATAAATTCATCGATATTTCACATTTGGTTTCAAAGTGTTAAATAAATTCATCGATATTTCACATTTGGTTTCAAAATGTGAAATAANTTCATCGATATTTCACATTTGGTTTCAAAATGTGAAATAAAATCCATCGATATTTTTAGCTCAGTGTCGACCCTCAAGATTAGGTCGCGTCCACTAGTGAAACCCACACAGACCCTAAGGGGTGTGAGCCCAGGAACCAGTGGTGTAGTCGCAAAATTATCAGTGCCGGAACGCTCTAACCTGGATGGCAAAAGTCGCGCTGTTTTAAGGACATTTTCAAGATTTTTTCTTCTTATTTATTTCTCTTGGGAAAAAATGAGCCTTGACGACGTTCCGGCTCCACTACACACCTGCCAGGACACATGGACAGCTATCGTACGCCGTTTTCGTCAGCATGAGCGCAACGCCACTCACTAAAGAAGTTTGTAGCACGTGACCGGTCAGACATGATGACGGAAATCGTGGGCTGCATTCAACAGGCTTGAAAATACACACGATGCTGACGGAAATCGTCAGCGGCAATAATTCAAACCAATCGGCTGCGACATTGACTGTGATGTAGTTCGCCCCAACGATGACCGAAATCCTGTCTGACAGGTTGTCTCGATGCGTCACGTGCTACAAACTTTTTTGGTAAGTGGCAATGCGCTCATGCTGACGAAAACAGCGTACGATTGCTCTCCGTGTGATATACGCTTAAGGGTAACAGGCGCCCGTAAGCAAATACAAATTCGTGCGTGCTTTAGCAATAAGTACACATGCTCAAATACCTAGACAAATATATAAAAACTGACATCACAAATTTGTTGAATATTTTTTTTTAAATTAGCAAAACAATTAGCATTAGCATTGCCTAATAAAGGGAAAAGTTTCTTCAATAAAGTAGAACCCTGGGAATCCGAACTAATTGGGGCTAACCTTTGACCGGATTCCGGGAAATTCGGCAAAATACTCTTGATATACCAAATGCAGTCGAGTATTGCCTATAGGTTCTATGTGAAGGTGTATGGAAAGAGCACGCAGCGATCCGCAAGGTACAGTGTCAAATAAGTTGAGGATAACAAGTAATAAAAAAAAAATTAAGTCAATTCCTACTTAGGTGATTCGAGATATAATGAAAAACGTACTGCGCATGCGCAAAGATATGGCTAAAATATGGGGGTGCTTCGATGATCCCATGGGTCAACCATATACCCAAGAACCAAGTCTGTGATGTTAATAGTTTTCGAGATATAATGAAAAACGTACTGCGCATGCGTCATGCAAAATATGAAATGACAGGCAGACAAGAAAGCGAATTAATATTGCATTGTCATCTAGTTCTGAGCTATGTTTAAAGTTTCAAGTCTCCAGCTCATCGGGAAGTTAGTTTAAAATCGATTGCAAAATTTGAATAAGATAGAGGGAGAATGTGAACTAATAGTAGGAATTGAAAAAAGAGGATATCCGAGTTGGTTTCTACTCATTAAGTTTCTGTGTTCATTCTTAAAGACCCATTCGAATACTTCTTTTAAGTTAAGAATAAACATTAGCTTTGTTTCTGATTCGTAATTGTTATTTTCCCTTCATTTTTAAGCAAAAACTTTTCAAAAAATTAAAAATGATGTTCGGATTATCCAAAATTTATGATTCCTGGGGTTCGGATTCCCGAGGTTCTAATGTAATTTTAATCATCAACTGGAATTTTAAACCTTGATAATTCAGTAATAAACTTAATAATGCATTTGCTATCAAATTTAATACATTTAAAATTTAATATTTATCATCAAAAATTAATTTTTTCCAACGTCAGACGAAAGTACGGCAGTTTCGTCTGGTGGACAAGCGCCCCATTTTAGTGGCGCCCCTAGGTTCACCTAATGGCAAAACCGGCCATGTGTGAGTCCTTGAACGTCTCGGTGGGGAGAACAACTCATCCGCCAGCATTTAAGCGAGTCCTTGAACATTCCGGTGGGGAGAACAACTCATCGGCCAGCATTTATTTACTGAGTCATGAATGTGTCACAGGCAGAGGGGGTGGTAATTTCAGAGACATGTATGCATTGAAAATCAAACGCTCACCCAGCTCACCAGGGAGGAATAGCTTGCAGATAAAACTATCGTGTACAAGTGCTCATCCTTCTGGCTGGGGAGAATGAAAGAAAGGAAGGAACTACATTCAATAAAAATATAGAGTACAAAATGACGAATTTTCGTAAAATAAATAAAGAATAAAAATCTTCTGTCCCCTGTATGGGTTGGTAACACTCAACAATAACTATTGAGGGCAAAGAGACATATTAAAGTGATTTAAAACATAGGTTAAAATTCAACTATATATGCAATATTAAAACAAGTTGCAACTGTAAAAGTAAAAAAGATTTTTAAAAAAAGAAAAATTGAAAAAAGAAAAATTTAAAAAAAAAAAAACCTCTTGTTATCCTTGTCTCTGTGTCACTAAATGTGATAGCTTATCTCAAAGAAAATACCTGCACACTTTCTATTTGTACATTATCCATCGTCATGTTAAACCAATCGATCCAATTTAACAATTTAAAATCTATTATAACTTCCATTTTCAGCAAATAAGATAAGCATTTTTTATTTAGAAAATAAAAGATAAAAATGTGCAGCTATCTAAATCAAATATACAAAAATGAAAGAAACATACGATTAGGATAATTATAAAAAAAGCACCAACTGATGAAATAAAAAACTTTAAAAAATATAATTCCTAATCTCTTTTTGTAAATGAAAAATATAAATAATCATGTATAAATAGATTGTTATTATTAATAAATAACTATAATGAAAGTGGATATACTCAGCATTATGTCCATTAAAAAACATCTCTTAATTAGCAATATAAATCAGGTAAATATGTAGCAACATAACATCAATGCCATATCAGTTGAGGAACTACAACTGAAACGAATCAATGCAGAATTCCACAAAATCTATTTTTTGCAGACTCGTCTTCTTAAAAACATCTATTATTCTTGAAAGCTAGCCTTCTAGCTGCCTTAGTTAAACTCCAAAAATAATAAATTTCATTTTAAAAAGATGCAAATCTTGTTTATTTCACAAATAAAAATTGAAGCAATGAAAAATGTTACAAAATATGTTTCTGACAAATTAACAATGAATAATGTTGCGAAAACATTAGCAAAAATAATGTAATAAGTAAATAAAAGTTATTTCGCAAGAACAATATGCAAAATAATACCTAAACCGCAGAGCTGATGCCAAGTTATATAAAAGAAGGAATAACTTAAAATAAAACGAAGAAAAGGCAAACATAAATGTTACAATAATGTTGCAATTACATCTACAACATATGTGATAATGAATACTGTACTGTAATTCATACGTAGATGATTTTTGTGGTAACGATATTTTGGTCAGTAGCATTTGTTTACAGATATATATATCTGTATATACAGTGGCGAAACCAGAATTCGAGTCGGAGGGGGGGGGGGGGGCGGAGGTCATAAATTTTTGTATCTTCGTGACAAGTGTCAAACCTCATGGCTTATGTAAACCAAAACACTTTCACTTTATAGAAAGTGAAAGTTTTGGTTTATATTTGGTTTATATTATAGATTTTTCTCATCTGACAATAAGAATCATAAAGAATACTACAATACTTTCGATAATTTAATAAAAAATACAATAAAATTACTAGACAAAAAAATGTTTTCGACCGTGTCAACGCTACAAATACAATAATACCAAAACCGTAGAGCTGATGCCAAGTTATATAAAAGAAGGAATAATTTAAAATAAAACAAAGAAAAGGCAAACATAAATGTTACGATAATGTTGCAATTACGTCTACAACATATGTGATAATGAATACTGCATTGTAATTCATAAGTAGACGATTTTTGTGGTAACAATATTTTGGTCAGTAGCATTTGTTTACAAATATATATATCTGTATATACAGTGGTGAATCCAGAATTCGAGTCGGGGGGGGGGGGCTGAGGTCATAAACATTTTGTATCGTCGTGACGAATGTCAAACCTCATGGCTTATGTAAACCAAAACACTTTCACTTTACAGACTTTCCTCACCTGACAATAAGAATCATAAAGAATACTACTTATAGAAAAATTTCCCAATTATTATTTTGAATCCATTTGAATCAAGTTCTTAGCCCTTGAAAAAATGGACTAGAATGGATTCCTTGTTATCTTCTTGTTTCATTCTATTACTTCTGAGTTTATCTTTGTATGATAATGATTTCCATAAAGAACGCAACAATACTTTCGATAATTTAATAAAAAATACAATGAAATAACTAGGCAAAAAATGTTTTCTACCGCGTCAACACTACAAGTGGAATGACTAGAAAAGTAGGAAAATTTTCGAGCCTGTCAAGCCAGAAAGCACTGTTGTCACGTTTTTATTATTTTTTAAAAAAAGGGGAAATTAAGAACAAACATTTGCAGTGATTTTAAATAAAATCAAGAATTTTATTTTAGCTGGGGGGGATGCAGTCCGATAGCCCCCCCCGCCCGGATTCGCCACTGTGTATATATCTATACAAAACAAACAAAAAGCATTTGGAACAGAATATTTCCAAAATGCACATAAATAGAAAGGTGAAAATAAAAAGGATAAGTAAATTATGAAATATCAAACTAAGCAAAAGAAAACAAATATTATAATAACTAATTTAAAGTCTTGTTTTCTTAACCTTAACCATTAGATTTTTTTTTAATAGACTTTTGAATTCTCAGGAAGCTGGCTTGAGCTTTTATATTCTTACATGTAATCACCAGCGTTGTGTCCAGCTTGCTTCCAGCAATATGGAACTTGCTGAATACTTGTAGCAGAATCAATTAAATTGATGGTTCGGATGAAGCGGTCTATAGTTTCAAGAACCTTTGGAACAGTTCAGTACCAATCAGTGACTGATTTTTTTCTTACCCACTGGGAGTGAGGGCTGCTCTACCCACTTTTAAGCCTCTGTGATTTGAAACCAAAGAGGAAAGAACCACTTCATGGCATTCACTACCGAACTGTCCCAGAGATTCTTAAAGTGGTAGACCTCTCCATCCGAACCATCAACAAAACTGGTACTGTCTTTTGTGACTTCCACATCGCTGGACACAAGTTGTAAGCTGATGACTACATCAAAGGACGTTATAAATGTTTCTAGCTACCATTGTTGTACTGGCAGTAATTATATGGTTGCTATTATTTAATTTCCAACGTTTGTAAAGGGAATTTATTGATTAGAAAATACGATAATAAAAAAAGAAATGTAGAAAGGGAAATCCCTCCTATAAAACACATTCTATTTTGCAGAGGATTCAATTTTGTAAGAAAGTTGACTATTTCAGATAGACTTACTTTTCTTTAAAAACATATCTTTCTATTTTCTAGTATTTCTTCTACTAAAATAGCTTCAACACATCAAAAATAAAATGAATGACTTCATTTCTTTAAACTGAATATTGAGAATAATTTTCAATCATTCACAAGAATATTGTTCGTATAAAACAGTTGAAAATGGTACAAAGCAGACAGGGATACAATCTTGATCCACATTTCAACACATACTTATTAATCCAAATGCTTCTGGTAATTTATTAATTTGTGCATTAAAACATAAATATACAAGTCCCTATAACTTATTTAGAATAATAAGGGGCTGTCCATAAATGATGTCACACTTTTTTTCAATATTTTTGACCCCCCTTGTCACAAAATGTCACACTTCACCATACCCCCTCCCTCCCCTTTGTCACATGTCACACTATATTACATAAACATAAACTTGCAGTTCAGAAACAAAGCACTACGTTATAGATCAGATTTCAAATTTTATTTTTAAACTTTAACTATGTGTTTTAGTATGAAATAATATTAAAGTTTAAAACAAAAAAACTTGATATACAATAGTAATAAAATATTAATATACGAGATAGATAATAATAGAGCAATAGATAGCAATAATAGAGCTCGTAATAGAGCAATTGTAAACAGTAGTATTTTGGAGTTTGATATATTTTGCTTTAAATCTTATCTTTACTTTACGAACATAAAATAGTCTTAAACAGATTGAATTTTTTTAAAAAAAGCGCCTCAATAAGATCAACCTGTTTGTGCCACTGCCAGTTCTACCATTCACCCAGGTGGGGCAACGTATCTTTTGTTGGGAATTTCAAGGGTGTGACAGGGGGAGGTTTTCTTCTAATGGTGAAGAATTTCTGCTGCTACCATATTCTCAGAACCTACCCTGAATGCCTTTTTCAAAAACAAAGGAATATACGTGGAAAAAAAATCACATGAAAATTGTTTTAGCCCCGATTAAAAAATACCCTCAAATTCTGGTAATTTCAAAATAACTTCAAAATTTAATCTGCTGATTTTCAATGTTTTTATTTTAACCAAAATGTGTGATGTCACAGTTCTTGTTACTCCCTCCCCTTGTCACAATTTCACGAACCCCCTCCCCACCCACTCCAAGCGTGACATCATTTGTGGATGGCCCCTAAGTACTGATAAACTGCATCAAATAATAAGAGCAACCACAAAGCATACAAAGAACATCATAAACTCACATTCTATCTCGATAAACAAGGTGAATAAAATGAGTCTAAGAAAGCATTCATTTTTAAAATTAAATTCTACACCAAAAAACATTTTCCAATAGACCTAATTTCATAAGATGTGTATGCAGCTGTTTGACATGCATTTTTATTAAGTTCTAAAATAAGTTTGTAAGACACAAAGTTCAGATTACTAAGACATTTCTCTTAAATGCACCGTCAGATGAGTTTTGAGATTTCCTTTCCGGTTGAATGACTTTTTGCAGACGTGGCAAACGAAGGGACGCTCGCCGGAATGTATAAGTTTATGAGCTTTCAGATTCCATTTATATGGCGTGGTGTAAGAACAATGCAAACAATGATAAACGGGAATTCCATCCTGAATGACTACTTTTGCTCCTAGTAATTCTACACCTATAAAAGAGGTTTTTTTAAAAAAAAGTATCTATTTTGTCAATTATTCTTTTTATAAAAAATTAATTTCAAAATTATTAAATTGAATATTATAGAATAAAAACAATGGTACGAAATGATAGACTAAACTTATGTAATAAATAGTTTCTAAAAACAAATACTGAGTTCTCCTCCATAAAAGATGAATATAACAGTTGTGTGTGTGTGTGTGTGTGTGTAAACAGTTGTATATTACAGTTACAAGTAACAAAAATTGCATCAACTAACAGGTAGAAATGAATATAAAATAAAACATTAAATCCCCAAAAATATCTAAAATTGAACAGCATTTTAGAAAACTTGAATTAATTTTAAACATAAGATAATATATAATACACAAAGAAAAAAACTCTGCAAAAAGAATAAGCATAAAAAATAAAAAAGAACAGTATAAAAAGAAAAATTTTCTATTTTTTTTTATTATATATAACACATAAGACAAAAAAATTGAAAAAAAAGAATAAAATATAATACAAAAGAATAGGCCAATTCTTTGAGGCATTTTGAAATTAAGTGATAAAAAATTAGCTAAGATAATTGACGGTAAATGGATTTAAAAACTCCCCTAAAAATAAAGAGGAATTTCTAAAGAAACTAATTGATTCATAAGTTCCATTTAGAAGGACAATCGGGGATTAACCTCAAAACTTTAAACCACAGTCAGATGACGCATCACTCTCCTATGTCAACGCAACATTAACACGAGGATATAAAAGTTTGCACAGATTTTATATGGATCTAGCCCCCATGCATGCTACAAATCTTCGGTAAAATTGAGACGCGCCCCAAAACATTCAGATCACGAACTGAAACTCTTCTGCGTCATATAAACCATACCTTCTCTGCGACATCAGCTAACAAAAAACTGTTTAGAGTACCACTTTTATTATTCATAATTGCAATTGCAATCAGACTGAAGGAATTGCATCTTTGAATAATATTATTATACTTTAATTATTGCATTTTCAAACAGAAATGTTGAATGCACAACACTGGAGCAGTTTTTCTTCCATTCTCTTGAGAAAAAACTCCTTGTGCACCAACAAGTACAACTCAAGGCTTACAGAAGTAAGTAAAATACTGAAAGAAAAAAATGATGGGAGGCGGTCTTTTTCAAACAGTCGCTGATGTTAAAGGTGTAGGACTACTTTACTAGTGTGACTATTTTGTTTCTCATTTTCTCTTTGTTACTCGCGATTCTCTTTTGTTTCTCGAAGCTTCTCGGATTCTCTTTGTTTCTCGAAGTTACTAGTGAGTATTTTTTGTTTCTCGAAGTTACTAGTGAGTATTTTTTGTTTCTCGAAGTTACTCTCCTCAGCCAATTGTGCTCGCCCACCTCATGCATGTGACGTCACCAATTCATGAGTATTTTTGCTCAACTTTGCGACTCAGTAGTCGCTGAACTACAATTCCGATTTTCAATTTTTTTTTTCTGACTTCTGTTGTTACCCTTTATCTCTAAAATAAGACATTAGTTATGTTTTTAGCATATGTAATTACCGAGATATAGAGGATCGCGTCGCCAATTCGTGCGTATTTTTGCCCAACTTTGTGACTCAGTAGACGCTGAACTACAATTCCGATTTTCAATTATATTTTGTAACTTCTCTTGCTACCCTTTACCTCTAAAATAAGACATTATTCATGTTTTTAACATACGTAGTTACCGATATATAGAGGATCTCCCATACAACGTTTTTTGTGGCGTTTTGGCGTGTGAATCAAATTCCTTCCTGAGACCCCAATGGGAGGAACGTAGTCCTACGTTAAAAAGGGTGAAGGAAGCTTCAAATCAAATGATACAAATGCAAATTCCAAACGGAAAAGAAACAAATATACAATAAATTGGTCACATCCATACGAACACATGAATGGTTTTAAGCAATGAAGTGAATAAACAAGGGAAATAGAAATCGAAACACATTCAAATTTTTGAAAAAAGGTATAGATGCAAAATAACTAGTCACATATACACAAAAAAATTGATATAATGAGAAATGGAGTAAAAGCTGTACAAGGTTGGGGAAGATGAAAAAAGAATGAAGCATTCAAAAATCACATAAAAGCACACAAAAACACAAAATATTATGCAACACATAAAAACACACATATTTCGCATAGGTAACAAAACAAAAGGGTCTGATCCAAACATACATATAAAAAGAAGAAAAAATGAATTCCAAAAACTGAAAAGTAAAAAAAAATAAATAAAACCTATAAGAAAAAAATGATAAATGCCAACAAACAGACACAAAACTTATAGTCTATAAAATGTGGGGGGGAAATGCTGTCGATAAATTTACAAAATGATGTAATACAGGTTTTATTCTGGATAAAAGTAAAGAAAGTTGGAGGCCATGCTAATTGTTCTTTTTTAGACTGCTGATGAGTAAACATCTTGCTCGAGTGAATTCACAGCAAGAAAGTATCAAGTGATTGACATCTTGAATCTCTTAATTTCAATTTTTCCCAACTTACCATGATTTAATTAAAATGTAATGAAGTTTTAAAAGCTTATTTTAGTTTTTGAAGAAGAAATCCCTTCAAATATATATAAAAAAATCTTATTCTGGAAGTCATAATTCTTTTTCATTCAAATTCTGCATCTTAAGATTTTTTTTATACTGAAATTTAAATTATTTGAGCTGCCAAGTTTCTAACATTTAATTTGCAGCAACTCTGCTATAATGCATGTTCAAAATAAAAACAAACTATTTTCCCATTAAAGTACATACTGTACTTTAATGGGAAAAGTACAGTAGCAAAAATTAAGAAACTATTTCATTTTTAAAATTAACTTTCTTTCACTTTTAAAATCAACTTACATTAAATTAGCTTTGTATAACTTTCGTAAAACGTTAAATAATTTTAAGCTCTATTTGCTTTTCTTAACAATATGAAAACATTTACAATTTTTAACAATTCCTAAATTTGATTCTGAGGATATCAGTCCATATCTTGCACCATTCTCTTTAAAAAAATTTTTAAATTATGTTTCAGTTTCTGATGAGTGTGGAAGGAACTCACTGTTCACAACACCTGAACCATGTTTTCTCGAGAATTCCATCAAAATACATCTCGTTAATTGAATAAATTTTTCACGATTTTTAAAAACAATTCAAATCCAAAAACTCACTCAAATTCTTAACAATATGAAAACATTTAAAATTTTTAACAATTCCTAAATTTGATTCTAAGTCCATATTTTCCACCATTCTCCTTAAAAATTTTTTAAAATTATGTTTCAGTTTCTGATGAGTATGGAAGGAACTCACTATTCACTCAACACCTGAACCACGAGAATTCCATCAAAATACATCTCCAATCTAATCTTAGTTAATTGACTAAATTTTTCACAATTTTTAAAAACAATTCATATCCAGAAACTCACACAATTTCTTAACAATATTAAAACATTTAAAATTTTTTAACAATTCCTAAATTTGATTCTGAGGATATCAGTCCATATTTTGCTCCATTTTCTTTTAATTTTTTTAAAAATTATGTTTCAGGTTCTGATGATTGTAGAAGGAACTCACTATTCACTCAACACCTGAACCATGAGAATTTCATCAAAATACATCTCCAATCTAATCTTAGTTAATTGACTAAATTTTTCACATTTTTTAAAAAACAATTCAAATCCAGAAACTCACTCAAAAGCAATGCTTTCAGTTTACATAATAAATTTGTAATTACAGCATTTTCTAAAAAGTGTCAAGCATAGAATTTCAAAATTTTGACTTACGATGAATTAGAATAAAGATTTTTAATCAAATAATATATATATATAAGCAACATAATAGTAAGTTTGTATAAATATACAAAGTACCTTCATTAAATAGTTTATTCATTCATGAAATAATTACATAAAAGTACATTCACATGAATGTAAACATGCATAAAAAATTCATCACACATTCAATACACATTGATTTGCAGCAACTCTGTTATAATGAATGCATATTCTCACAATATAACAAATAATTATTCCACAATATAACAATGAGAAACTATGTTTCCTTAAAATAATCAAACAAAATCCATTTTAGAAAAAATATTTACTTCCGATACTATTTGTCAGACAATGCAATATAGGATGCAAATCTGAAAGTAAAATCTATAACCAAAAGTAAAAATTTTACCAAGAGAAACAGATGTTTATGATCACTATAACAGGTATTTAGCACTCATAGCAACACAAAAGCACTTAATTTTTGAATAAAGAACTCAAAACATTTTTTATAGACTACAGATGCAAAAATTTTAAAAAAAATACAGTGTTACTCAATTTAAAAATAAAGTTTTCACAAACATTGCTACTAATTGGATTTCACTTTATCTCTCAAATGGGTTTTTTTATGGTAACTTAATGCATAATTCTGAGCAAATGTCCTGTTGCAGATGTCGCATTTGTAAGGTCGCTCCCCCGAATGTAGTCGAAAATGCCTTTTGAGAGTGCTTCTTTGGTTGAAAGATTTGTAGCATACATGGCACACATAGGGACGAGTATTACTGTGTGTTATCAAGTGAGCTTTCAAGTTTCCTTTATGGGGTGTTGTATAAGGGCAATGCAAGCAAGAGAAGACCTGAATCCCACTTTCAGAGCATTTCACAGAAAACATTGTCCCTTCTTCTAAAACTAAAGGTGAAAATGAAAAATCAGATATATTTTTTCAACTAAGGAAGGATTTTAAAAAAGCATAAAACAATTCAACACTTCAATAATAAAATGAGAGAAAATTGTTTGTATTCTATGGATAGATTGTTAACTTTCCAATTTTAAAATAAATATACAAGTGATTTTTTTAAAGACAATCAAACAAAATACTGCAATAATTCAAAAATATGCCATAATTAAAATAATTTTTACCAGGGAAAAACTTATGCTTATGGAATGAATATTCAAAAAAAAAAAATCCAGAAAATGACAGTATCAATTTACTATTGCCTTTCATTCAAAAGTTGTCGAAAAACTTTCAGCAAACTCTGAAAGAAATGAAATTATAAATAAATTTTAAAAAGCTTTCAAAGTTGGAAGTGTTGATAGAGATGACCATGATACCTGAAATGACTTTAACACATGTAAATATTCCATCTGCAAATGATTTCCAACTGTTTAAATGCAATATAAACTGCTTGCTTTACTTATAATACAACAAATATAAACTGTCTTCAATTACAGAAACAGCTGGAAGTGTAGATAGAGGTGACCATGATACCTGAAATGATTTTAACATATGTAAATATTCCATCTGCAAAATGCATTTCCAACTGATTAAATGCAATATAATACTGCTTGATTACATATAATACAACAAATATAAACTGTCTTCAATCACAGAAACAGCTGGAAGTTTTGATAGAGGTGACCATGATACCTGAAATGACTTTAACAAATGTAAATACTCCATCTGCAAAATGATCCCCCAAATGATTTTCAACTGTTTAAATATAATACTGCTTGCTTACTTATAATACAACAAATATAAACTGTCTTCAATTACAGAAACAGCCAATACTTTCACAGTGTTTAAATATCAAAATAACTTCAGACATTGGGCAAGTTTATTAAATTTTATTGAGCATGAAACAAATAAAAACCTTTTTTACATTTCACTTTCGTCAACGGAATACAAATTTGACCTGGAAGGAGACCTGACGTGTACCATTAAGTGTCTCTGTAGATTACTTTTCTGGGTGAAGGATTTTGGGCACATGTTGCATACGAACGGTCGCTCTCCACTGTGGGTACGGATATGTCTCTTCAGGCATCCCGTGTTTGGAGTGACATAGCAGCAGTGTGGACACGCATGAAGAAAGCCAATATCTGAAATGGCGGCATTTTTGTCTCTGAGGTATGAACCTACAGGAAATAAAATTAATTGTATGAAAAATGATTTAATTTCAGATAAGTGGTTCCACACCTTTCATGAAATATACAACAGTTGCCAATTTCCTTAATCCATTTCTATATCAAGCTGGCACTACACAATCTAATAAGTGTAGCCGATTTAAATAATAATTTACACTCAACATTTGAAAATCTAAGAAATATCGCTCAGAATTTTAGTATATAGAAATTGAGATTGCTTAAAGACTTACATGGTGAAAATAAAGCACAAATTTTAAGTGAATATGATAAAAAGTGCAAGAGCAGGGAGGTCAAAGGCAAAGTATAAGATGCTCATCTCCGAGATCCTAATATAAAGTCTCAATAATTCTAGGAAAAGAAATTCAGTGCCTTAATTGTTGACAATTGGACAAAAAGATAGGGCAACACTACTTAATTCTCAGAGCTAATTTTCCCATGGGAAAAGTATACACAGATGATACTTGACTCTTTTAGACAGGAGTGTAGTCAGCAATGCCAAAAATTTTAAATATAGTCAAAATTCCATGCTTTGATTTAGAAGGAAATTATAGATTCTTCACTACTAAAACTTCAATTCTAATATTTTTAAGAAAGGAACAGTTTAAATTGCCTCATTAAAATTTTTCAAACTTTTGGTAGATTTCAGTAAGATTTATAAAGCAAATAAAAAATACATTTCAATCACACAATGAATAGATATATAAACATATAGAATACGTCTTTATTATGTAATTCAGTCATTCATGATATAATCACAAGTATATTCACATAAAGTGCTTTGTGTACACTGTATATTAAAAAAATCACAACATTAAAAAATATATATATTTGCAAAATAAAAACACATTTAAAATGAAAATTTTGTGATCTTGAAATGATCTTAGAAAATTAAATTTAAAAAGTCATATTTATCAAATGCTCCAAGCTTTAATACATAATTATAATTGATCTAATAACAACAGTTTTTAATGACAACAATTAAGCAAATAATACACACAGATAAAACACATTTTACAAAAATAGTTTTCACAAGTACAGATACTAATCAAGTTTCATTTCATCCTCTAGATGGCTCTTTTTATGGTAACTCAGAGCATAATTCTGAGCAAATGCCCTACTGCAGATGTCACATTTGTAAGGTCTGTCTCCAGAATGCAGTCGAAAATGTCTGACGAGAGTGCCTTTTTGGTTGAAAGATTTGTGGCAAACATAACATTCAAAGGGCCGAGCATTACTATGCGTTATTAAATGAGCTCTCATGCTTCCTTTACGAGGCGTTGTGTAACAGCAATGCGGACAATAGTAGAACCGAATCCCAGTTTCAGAGCAATTCATGGAAAGCAATGTCTCTTCTTCAAAAACTAAAGATGAAAATTAAAAGTCAGATGGAATTTTTCCAGTACAAAACAATGCAGAGAAACAAAAAGTACCCAAATATTATATTTGCAAAATAAGAAAATGAACCATCAAGCAATTCCTTTGGTTTAAAAATCATATTATGAGTATAAATGTTGGGAAATACATGGCAATAAAAAGAATTTTTAGCAAAAAAAATTGATAATCGTTGAGTGAAAATTCGTTAAAACACTAGCCCTCTTTCATTCTATCATTAGAAATCCTTTTCAGGGGTGATTGTGGCTTCATGAAAAAATACCTGAAATTTAAGCAGGAAAATTACGTGTAGGAAACGGATATGTATTCATTCATTACGGCACAGATTCAACTTTTGCATGCAATTTTTAACATGCTTTTTTCACATAAGAAATTAATTTAATTTATTTTGTCTTAGTTATAAGTTTTCAATAACATTCTATAACACACATGAAAAGAAACCATCAAAATTGATAACAAAACAATATTAAAAATATAATAACATTTTGTACGAATAGCATTAATGAATATATATAGGTCCTATAAATTCTTATGGGACCATTCTTATGTGATGTAGTTATTCTTAGTTATGGTATGGCATTTGCTAAAAAAATCACTTGGATTGACTTAGCATAATCCAAAGTAAACAACAAGAATATAAGACAAAAAATTTCCCACTAAACCTAAATTTTTTTTCCTGGTATGGATTATAATTTGTATAGATCGTAGCAGAAGCCGAAATTGCGTAGAAACTATGGAGAATCCAAAGTAGTTTGAGTCTTTGGCACTCTTAAGTTTTAACAAGGTGTGCACTCAAATTTGTAGAAAAAAAGTAAGCACTTTGTAAGAACCTTTAAGGGGGAAAGTAAGGACTCTTTTTTTTTTTTCTTCTTCTTTTAACTTAGCACGATTTAAGTAATAAAATATACAGGAGAGAAATTTAGTACCTATCCTACTGTCATGACTAGAATATATTATCATTAACTTGTTACAGGAAAACATTTCTACATGCAGAAAAATAAACCAAAAATACTTATGCAACAAGATTTTGAGGAACAAAATTAGAATGCTAAATCATTAATTTCAATTACTTTTATACATAAAATAGTTCTTGCTCGGAAACTCATAACATCTTCTTAAAAATAATGAGTTTTTAAGCACCATGATAAAAAATAAACACTTTATACAAACTTTGAATAAAAAGTAAGCACTTTTAAGGGCCTTCTAAAACGAAAATAAAAAGTAAGTAGTTTTTAAGCACTTTTCATGACCGTACACACCCTGTTTAAAAAATAGATTTAACAGAAAATACCAGAATTCCGGTATTAAGGATGAAGAAAATATTAGATTTCCGGTATAATACCGGAACACAATCACCCCTGCCTTTTGCACTTAAGTCTGGGTCAGTTGTAAAAATAAAGGATAGAAATTATTTAAAAAAATACTTAATTGTCAGAATTAGGAAAGTCATTGAGAAATTCATACAAATGAACATCATGATTCAAACAGAAGGCAATGTTGACAGTGTTTGAATAAGTAACAAATATGCCGCATTTCCCATATATATTTAGTAATTTCAAACGGCTCAGACCAAATGGTCATATTTCCTCTTCCAATCATAATAAAATGAATGAAAGAAATAACAAATGTAAGCACTTACCAAAACAGATAACACATTTCTAGTGTACATGCATCTAAATAACTTCAGACTTTGGTAAAGTTTACAAATATTTATTGAAACACAAAAATCACTAAAAAATCATGTTTTACATATTATATTTCACTTTTATCGATGGAATATAAATTAGTCTTTGAAATAGATTTGACTCAAATAGACTTGATGTGCACCATCAAGTGTCTCTGAAGGCTCCCCTTCTGAGAGAAGGACTTGAGACACGTCTTGCAAACGTAGGGTCGCTCCCCACTGTGAGTTCGGAGGTGTCTCTTTAGGCATCCCGAGTTCGGAGTGATGTAGGGGCAATGTGGACAAGCATGAATTTTAGCAGTTGTCATCATTTTATCCCTAAGATAAGAACCTACAGGAAATGGAATAAACAGTATCAACCATGGTTTAATCTCCTCACACAGTTTCAAATCTTTCATAAAACATTTTTTTATGCATGTTTCTGAAAACACTAGTTTACTATCAAGATCGGAAATAGAATAAACAGTATCAACCATGGTTTAATCTCTTCACACAGTTTCAAATCTTTCACAAAACATTTTTTATGCACGTTTCTGAAAACATTAGTTTACTATCAAGATAGGAAATAGAATAAACAGTATCAACCATGGTTTAATCTCTTCACACAGTTTCAAATCTTTCATAAAACATATTTTTTTATGCATGTTTCTGAAAACATTAGTTTACTATCAAGATAAGAAATAGAATAAACAGTATCAACCATGGTTTGATCTCTTCACACAGTTTCAAATCTTTCATAAAACATATTTATGCATATTTCTGAAAACATTAGTTTACTATTAAGATAGGAAATAGAATAAACAGTATCAACCATGGTTTAATCTCTTC
>BGPR01002595.1:61129-131092 GCA_013235015.1 Araneus ventricosus | reverse complement strand
ACCATGGTTTAATCTCTTCACACAGTTTCAAATCTTTCATAAAACATTTTTTTATGCATGTTTCTGAAAACATTAGTTTACTACAAAGATAGTATCACACGTTCTGCTAAGAAATTTAATAAATAAATAATTCACTCTCAAAATTCTTATATTTCCCACAGGATTTAAGTATTCAATGCAGAGATTACTTTTAAAAATACCCAGTTATGAAAATGTGAAAGAAATAATGCATTAGAAAATGTAAGACAAAACTTTCACACTCCTTTTTGGAGCCACTAATGGTAAGTTTAGTTTAGTTACATCCTGTTTTGAAGCAACACGAGGGATATTTTGGGATGGACCTCGTAACTTTGAACCACAGTCAGATGGCGAGAATAACACCAGAACTGGTACCCCTTCTCCAAACTTCAGTACCACACCAGAGGGAGGACATTTGGCCCCGACGGATTTAAAGTGCACCGGCCCCACTTACACGGCGGTTCTTCAGTGAAATCGGGTTTTGAACCTGTAATTCTTTGGCCCTGAGGTCGAGACCTTACCATCAGGACACTGCGGCCTCACCACTAATGATAAAGTCTGACATATTTATATTGTAATATCATTACAATGTCAAATTACTTTTTATACTTTGATAATAAACTGGAAAAGAATTAAGGGTCAGTGTAGCTTACTTTTAAACAACAAAAGATACAGTAAGATAATATTAAACTATCTAGAGCCCCAAAGATAGTTTTCCCCAGAAAAGTGAACACAGTTACTGTTTCAGGTTTTAAGCATGAGCCCAATCAACAAAGCCATTGAATGATGTAAGACAGACAAAAGCCAAATTCATAACACAGTAGAGCAGTGGCGAATCCAGGGGGCTATCGGGGTGCAGCCCCCCCAGAGCTAAACCAGAATTCTTGATTTTATTTAAAATCACTACAACTGCTTGTTCTTAATTTTCCTTTCTTTTTAAATAATGAAAACGTGACAACATTGCTTTCTGGCTTGACAGGTTCGAAAATTTTCCTACTTTTCTAGTCATTCCACTTGCATTTGTAGTGTTGACGCGGTCAAAGACAATTTTTGTCTAATTATTTCATTGTGTTTTTTATTAAATTATCAAAAGTATTCTATTTTTCTTTACGATTCTTATTGCCCAGTGAGTCAAGTCTGTAAAGTTAAAGTGTTTTGGTTTACATAAGCCATGAGGTTTCACATTCGTCACGACTATACGAAATTTTTCACCACTGCAGTAGAGACCTGGTAAAGCAGAATAAATGGAACTGGACCTGTTCGAATCACTGAAAGTCCGACTTAAAAGAATTTGCTTTAATATCCAGGGGTAACACAAGTTTTAGATGGATAAAGCTATAAAAATTAAAGTTTTTTTTTTGCATAGATACTAAAGCTTAATTATACTTTTATATACTTTCCTAAAGCTTAATTGACACAGCTTAGTAACAAGGATGTGTGCATTATTGTTTCTGTACTGATCTCTCACTAAAATAAGTATATCCTGCTTTAAAAAAAAAAAATTCCACCCGTATTAACTGGATGTTCGGATAAGCGGGATCCGGATTGGTGGGATTTCACTGTATCTGCAGTTTACCAATACTTTTTTCCACAGCTGACAACACATGGAAAAGTCTATAAATTTTCTCCAATAGGCATTTAAGAAGCCTATGTTTAGGTACAATCATGTTGATTTTGAAATCAGCCTCTTATGGAAAAAATATTTAAAAAATTTATTTAAATTAAAGTTTTATTAAGGTTTTTTAAAAAAATTATTAAATTTATTTAAAAACCTCTTATTTAAAAAATTTGAAGCCAAAAAAGAATAAAGGATAAAATTCTTAATTTATCTTACAGAGAAATAAAAATAAATGAATCATTTTTTTAAATCAATAAATTTATAGCATGTTGTGAATTACTTCTTGAAAAATAAGAGAACACATTTTTATTCTATGCATCAAAGAGGTGTATTTCAGAGTAACATCATTATCACACCACTTTCAGGTAATTTTATCAAAATGGTTCCTTGTAAGAAAACGACGCAATTCCATTTTTGCAAACTCGTCTTCTAAAAGGATTGTTACAGACATAAAATTTTTGGAGCTTTTTTTAAAAAAACCCTTCAAAATATAAATATAATTTTAAAATAAGTGTATTATTATTATTTTTAATAATAGATAAAAAAAATACAACACAGAACAAAAATTACTGTTGACAAAGTGGTAAAGTGTTAACAATTTAATATTTTCTAACAGTAACTATATAAATGATGTTGGAAGAAAACTTACAAGTTAACACACACACAACACAAAAAAAAAGCATAAAACAGGTAATATAAAATTCATGGTAATTGAGAATAAGAATTTATGTGAAAAAATGACAAAGAATATTCCCTAAAATATTGAAAACACAATTATTTTAAACACATGGTCCAGATATCATACGGTAAATGCAGACGAATTTTGCAGAAGTAATATTAGAAAGACTTTCATTTTAAAAAAGTTGTGAACTGGCATTTAAAAAATAAAGGCTACGAGATTTATTCAGAAAAGCAGATTCCCAAAATGCACTTTAGAAATACACCAACAGTAAATACATTGAAAATATAATCAAACAGTAAATTACAAATCATACATAGATCATAAGGAATCAAATCATCATACAAAGATCATAAGGAATAAAAATTTAATTTTATTTGTAATCTTTAAAATTTCTCATACAGATACATAAAATAAAACTTTTTTGTAACCAATTACTAATTTTTATTTAAGAACTGAGATTATTTTTAAAAAATAGTAAATACAGAATTAATATCAACATGCAGATTTTTGTACATAATTTTTCATTAGCTTCAATTTTAGATTCATGAAACATATGCACAGCAAACATATATGAAATATATAAATTTTCATTCTAATCGACAAAACAATTTTTATTTTGTACAAATCTGGAATCTGATACCAAAATCTCCATTTCATTACCGATTTCATTTAAGGATTACTAATCACAAAAAAGATTTCTCCAAATTTTCACATTTATCAGAACATTCAAGGCAAATTTAACAAAATTTTACAATGTACAAGATAAAAGGCTAATTAATCAGTGATAGCCATTCACAATCTGTAAAAGAGTCAATTATTCAGGGAACTTACCAAAACAGGGGAGATTATGACCCTATTTTAAAAATCTCGAAAACTACAATTAAAAGTCAGACACAATTTCAAATAATTCAAGATATAAATGTGACACACACATTCTCAAACAATATAATTAGTTAGGCAAAAAATAAACTTAAAAAATATTATTAAATTCTAATTTATACTTCACTGCATCATTTCACTGGAATGCTTTATCTTCTCGGTTTCTCAATAATAATAAAAAATTATTATCTTATTTAAAATTATTTATTTTTCGGTTTCTCAATAATAAATAATTTTTTGAGGTTTAACTTGTGGGGGAGGGAATTGGTATTTAAGTTCTGGGAAATGCTACGTTTACACACTTTTCAAAAATTGAAAGTTCAGTGATCAGGAAGATATTTTGATGAAGAAAATGGCTGTTCACTTTACCTTTCAGTTATTATATGTGAAATTAAAGTATGCATATTAACAAGTATTAGGGACAAAGAACTGCTGGAAGAAAAATAATAGTCATGGAATATAAGGAGCTATTTAATCTGGAACAAACTATCTCTAAAATATTTACCATAAGTAAAATATTTCTCAATTTTTTTAGAGGTATTTCCTGACTTAAAAATTTCAAATCATTTTTTTTATTTGTTTGTTTAATGAGAATTAAAAAATATTTCATAGTCTGCATAGCACTTGAGCTATCAATATTCAAGGATATTTCATATTCTCTGGTATAATTAATCAATCAATGATATATTTGCTCTAAAACAAAATAAAGTCTTAGAAGGCAGATAGCGACAATTGACATAGTACTCCCAAAAATTGCTATTTTCCCAATCAAACCTGATAGCAAGGATATTTAGGATTAAACTTGTTTAAGTAGTAATTATTTTTTTTCAAGTTTATAATGGTTAAATAAGCTACTTTGCCATTTTTAAGAAGCACATAATGTTGTGACCCACTAATCCGTGTATAGCAATAAACATTTTTCAATAGTAATAAAGAGAAGAAAGAAACAATTCTATCCCTATATCCTTTAAGGCTATCCAAAAAGGTTATCACCCTTCAAAAAACAATTTTGTCGGAAATGTTTTGCTTTTTCTGTTAAAACATAATTTAAACATCTAAATAAAGTGTCTGAATTTCATTAAACGTATATTCAGTTATCTAAATCTTAAAATATTCATTAGATCATAATCACATCAATGAATTTTAAAAATTTGTTACCTCAACATTCACATAAGTTTGTCCCCATCCATAAAAGCTTTGTTCATATGCAACATCCAAAAATGAAAAAAATCTTAATTTTCACATGACTACAAAAAAAAAATAACACAAACAGTCACAAATCACACCAAAAATCACGATTAATTAACCGGATCTGCTCCTTTCAAGAGAGTTGAAACATTAAATTGCCTTAGTTTAGAATCTAATTTGATGAGACATATAAAAAGCTGTTTCACATACAACATGCTTCAAATTGCACAGTCAGCACACTTCATTATTGAGAGATTTGCCTTAAATGAGTTGCCAAATGTGCTTTCAAATTTCCTTTCCGGTTGAAAGACCTTTCGCAGACATTACAAACGAAGGGACGCTCTCCGGAATGTATAAGTTTGTGTGCTTTAAGATTCCATTTAAATGGTGTGCTATAAGAACACTGCAAGCAATGATAAATAGGAATTCCATCCTGAATCACTTTTGCTGCTCCTAATAAATCTTCACCTATAAAAGAATTAAAATTACAAGTACATACTGTTCAGGGAACTATCTTTTTTTTTCTTACAGAAAGAAATTTGTAAATTACTAAATTTGAATTTCTCACAAGCAGTGGTAAATCCAGGATTCGGTTCTGGGGGAAGGGGGAGGGGCTGAGGTCATAAAAATTTTATATCGCCATGACGAATGCCAAACTTCATGGCGTATGTAAACCAAAACACTTAACTTTACTCACCCGACAATAAGAATCATAAAAAACAATACAATACTTCGATAATTTAATACAAAATACAATGAAATAACTACAAAACAAATGTCTTCGACCACATCAATGCTACAAGTACAAGTGGAATGACTAGAAAAGTAGCAAAATTTTTAAACCTGTCAAACCAGAGAGCAATATTGACATGTTTCTATTATTTTTTCAAAAAAGAGAAAATAAGAACAAACAGTTATAGTGATTTTAAATAAAATCAAGAATTCTAACATAGCTTTGGGGGGCTGCAGCCCGACTGATCTAATTGAAATTCTAAATCTGAGGCATTATGATCATAAAGTTAAAGGAAATACATTTAGTGAATACACGACTTCAACATCAATCAAAGTTAAAGAGCAAGTTAATTTGAAAAATATCACTGTAACTATTCAATTCTTACACTTTAAATGTAAAAATAAGAATTGCTCAAACTAATGCTATGATTTGAATTTTGACTCTTTATGACATTTTTCTTAACTTCCAACAGTTGAACTAAAATAAAATGAATCTTTAAAAACTTTTCTACTTTAGAAGATAACATATTATAGGATTTTTAGGATGAGATAAAAAGAAGAATTTTTGTAACATAATGTTTGAAACTTAAAAGTTAGAATAAAATACCGAGAGTTCTTCCCCCCCGAAATTTCAGTTATCTAAATAGTCGAGTATTTGCATGAAAATTGACTTATTGTAGTTATTTTGCCAACTGGATGAAAATAATTATGTATCCCATTTTCCTGATGGTTTAATTTAATAATGAATTTATGAAAATAAATAAATTCATCATTCCAGTTCAAAAATTTAAACTTTGCATTTAGAGTATACTCTACAAATGACTTTTAAGTGTTTCTGCCTTTCTTTCAGACAACAAAGTACCTGAATTCTTAACAATTCCATTTTTTTCAGTAAATTCTTTTATTTTCCACATTACCAGGTTTTGAATAATCATACATTCAGGCACATAATTTGAGATTTCACTAGCAATCATTTAGGGGTCCCTAATGTCCATAAAATATCTGATAACCCAATTTAAGCATTAATTGATTCAAATTAGAATTTTGTTTCATTTTGAAACCAACAATGCTTTCATTTACACAATCTATCTATTTCTCTTAATTCCATACATGGTGGTTCTCCCGTTGGTGGGACGTGGAAGTTTGGAGAGGGAGGAGCCAGCTGAGATAGCCATCATTAAACTAGTCATGACTGCAAAATTCAAATTTACAAGGTCTGTGCCAAAATAACCTTTGTGTTGCTTCAAACTGGGATAATAATATAACTCCATAAATGGTAAGTTATTTGTACAGCTGTGTACAAACTAACTATTTATAGACTATACACACATAGAATTGTGTATATAGTCTATAACACAATCACCTCAGTCCAGAAGAAAATGATTATAAAATCTCAGTGGTTATACATCAATATAAACATGTATCTGTCAACAATCAGGAGATATGTTATTACTAAATCTCTCTTTTTAAAAAATAGAATTTTTTGAACCCTTCAATTTAAAATTTAAGATCTTTGATAAAATTAAACAAGGATTATAAAATAAATAAAAACTATACATAAATCATATTACATGAATATATGCCAACATAAAGCATATCTTTATTTTGTTTAATTTTCAATTATACACTTAAAAATGTATAGTTGTATTTTAGTATCTACGCACATACACACACAAAAGGTCATAACACTTTAAAATTGAAAAAAAAAAAAATCCCTTTAGCCAATATATATTAGGGATGGCGGTTATTGCAAAAATAACCAGCTTTTGGTTATTCAGGTTTTTTTCACCCGGCGGTTATAACTGCTCAAAATAACCGGCTTTCAGTTGTTTTTTATTAGAAAAAAACAAACACCGTTTGTTGTCAGAATTTTGTATTAATATTGTTTTTACAGGAAATCAATCCATTGCCCATTATTTATCTGTTCATAAAGGCTCTTTCAGTAATTCGTAAACCAACAGATGCCTCGAGGAAGCAGTTGTCATTGATTGGCTGAAGACAATAAAATTCAAAGCTTCATAACTTGGTAAATTTTAATCTAATCGAACCTAAAATCGAGCCTGTCTTCCGATCCGGTTATTAAATTTAAAAAATAACTGGTTATAACCGGGACAAAAATAACAGAAAACGGTTAAACGAAACAAAAACCGGCTTTCTGTTAAAACCGGTAGGTTCCTCCCATCCTTAATATATACATGAGAAAACAGGCAACCTAGAAATGATCTAAAAATGAATCTAAAATTGAAATGATCTTACTCTCCAGTTATGCATTACTTTAACAGAAACTGTTAATAAACTACCAACACTATACAAGAACTTACTTTCTAGAATAAACTAATATTAACCCCTCACTAGGCTCGACTATTATGTGCATCAAACTAGGCACAATGATCTCTCAGATTACATACTGTTCTTTTTTTTTTTATCTACAATGCCTTGATCTTTTATTTTTATAATTCAATTCCTAAAATATATTTATGTAAAAAACAAGCACAAGTGAGATAATTTTAAAAAAGATATCAAAAATTTAAAAAATTAAACTTTGTATGACAGAATGGCGCAAAAATGCTGCAAGTTCCAATAAAATACAAAAGACAGATATTTGAATACAAAAAAAGAAGAAAATACAGAAGAAGTAATCAATAGTGATAACAATACACCTTTTGCATGCCAACGCAGCATCATCCAGTGATTGCATTAACAATATTTTCCATAATTTACTAACGAATTACTATAGAATCAAACAACAAAAATCATGCTTTAATAAAAATTAAAACGCATAAAAAGAAAATCATTAGAATGGAAGAAATGGAAGCGAACTTGAATGGCGAACATTTTCAAAGACCACTCACCATCGGAGTTCCAATCTGGAAAAATTTTCTGTTAAGGGAATGACTATATAGTAAAAAATTATTCCCTCTGTGGCCTTATAATAAATGCATTATGTAACAAATGCATACCACAGTTTTCTTGCAAAATGTTCTTATCATGAAGGTTGTGCTTTTTAGATAACATACCAAATTTCATCGATGTAGCTCAATGTATTTTTGGATTCAAGGAGATTTAAAATGTGAAGATTACTCAGAATCTCAAGATAGATTTTTTTTTTAATGAATACAATACTTTCTCTTTGTATAAGAGCAGGGGTCGATTCAGATTTTTTTTAGGGACCTATTTTTGTGGGAAAAAAAACATTTTTGTGAAAAATAACAATATTTTTGTGAATTTTTTTTTTATCATGTAAAACCTTCAATTTTAGCAGTCATATTTCTATATTTTAAGTTTAATATCAATTACGTTGAATTTCAGAGAAAAATTTTAAAAAGGGATCCTTTTTATAAAATGAAATTTTGTAAAAAGGGCCGTTTTTACGAATTTCAATTTTGTGAGGGGGTGTTTTCATGAATTTGAATTTTGCGAAGGGGCCGCAAAATGGCCAAATTTTCGCCTGTATCAACCCATGAGGAGGAAGTAAAAAAGAACATGTGAGTTTGTGCACAGTGATCTGTGAGATAGAAATAATGGCTTCTAGCCTTCGATGATGAGTGGCTGAAACCCAAAACTTCGTTAATCCCCACATCTTAAAGGTCAATAAAGACAGTTAAAAGGGCATACAACCATTGCCAACTCATTTCAAACAAGAATACGAAATATATTCAAATAATCTGAGAGATCATCCATGCTGAAGGCATTTTGCTCATGTCCATAATTCTCAACACTATATGCAGCTACAGTAAAGCAGCGTTTATACGTCTGTAGGGCACCGTGCTGCGCCATCTTATTCTGATGTATATAAGCCAGTATCCACCTCCGGACCATGGGAAATCCTTTTGTATAGTGGTTAAATGCTCAACTCGGGACCCAAAGGTCTCCGGTTCTAAGGTCGTTCAAGGGACTAACATAAAACGACGTATAAATGAAAAGACGTATAATCAAAATTTTACTAAACAACTTTGATTATTACATATTTAATGTTAATAATGTAAATTCATTTCTAAGTATTCGTTTTAAAATATTTTAAGATACTATTAATTGAGTTAAGTTCATTGAATGTTTTTTCACTATTTTTTTGACAAAAGAAATAAGTTTGAAGTTTTTCAGAGTCCACTACATGTTTAAAGGAAGGTGGAATAATTTCATCATCACTTCAACTAGTACAAGACAACTTGTCTTCGATTAATTCATCCATTGTGAATAATTTCGAAGTCATGATATCTTTATCACAGTCAGTGGCAAATCCAGGGGGGTTATCGGGCTGTAGCCCACCCCCGCCCCCGGAGCTAAACCAAAATTCTTGATTTTATTTAAAATCACTACAACTATTCATTAAAAAAAATAATAAAATCGTGACAACATCGCTTTCTGGCTTGAAAATTTTCCTACTTTTCTCGTCATTCTACTTGTATTTGTAGCGTTGATGCGGTCGAAAAAATTTATGGCTAGTTATTTCATTGTATTTTTTTATTAAATTATCGAAAGTATTGTATTTTTCTTTATGATTCTTATTGCCAGGTGAGTCAAGTCTGTAAAGTGTTTTGGTTTACATAAGCCATTAGTCACTACAATACAAAATTTTTATGACCTCAGCCCACCCCAGACCCAAATCCTGGATTAGCCACTGATCACAGTTCACATACTAGAAAGGTCTGGTTTAGCTATATTAATGTCCTGTTGTGAAGCAACACGAGGGCTATTTTAGGACCGACCTCGTAATCTTGAACCACAGTCAGATGACGAGGACAACACCTGAGCTGGCACTCCTCTCTCCAAACTTTCATGCCACACGAACCACAGTCAGATGACAAGGACAACACCTGAACTGGCACTCCTCTCTCCAAACTTCATGCCACACCAACGGGCGGGGGGGGGGAGGAGGACATTTGGCCACTACGTATGATTTAACGTGCAACAGGCCCCATACACGACGGATCTTCAGGGAATCGGGTTTCGAACCTGGAACCCTTCGGCCCTAAAGCCGAGATCTTACCACTAGGCCATCGGTGCCTCTACACATATTAGAAAGGAGGAAATTTTCACATTTTAGAATGGGGAAAAACGATGTATAACTGAAGCTTTGCATTGTTAAATGAAGTACTTTATCATTACGATGAATACGATTGAATCGGACTGTGATGAAACGACGAATAAATGAGAAACGTATAGACGGTGCTTTACTGTAAATGCATTTGATAAATAAAGCTGCTCCGAGCACTACTTGTCTTTCGTTTCATCTCTCAAATGAGTTTTTTTATGATAGCTTAGCGCATAACTCTGAGCAAAAGTCCGGCCACAGACATCACATTTGTAAGGTCTCTCTCCAGAATGCAGCCGAAAATGCTTCTTGAGAGTGTATTTCTGCTTGAAAGCTTTTTTGCACACAATGCACACAAACGGTCGAATGTTACTGTGGATGTTCAGATGAGCCTTCAAGTTTCCTTTGTGAGGCGTCGAGTACGAGCAGTGAACACAATAGTACACCTCAATGCCACTCTCTGAGCATTTCACAACACGCATCCCTTCTTCTGGATCTAAAAGAAGGAAATAAATTATCAGAAGTAATTTTTTTTGATAAAATGACAGCTTTGAAATGATAAAATATTTGTAAATTTTACAGAAGAAAAAATTAAAAACATTCATTTGTGATATTAAATTAGCATATTAATTAAAGCAATTTAGAAAAAAAATTCAAAAAAAATATTGTATTATTTTCACTCTAGAAACTGCATTTTTAGACAAATTATTAAATTTCTAAAGATAAAGCAAATAAAAAAATTTTTTAAAAGTATTTTTAATTTCTTTTACATGCACATTGGTAGGAGAAATAAAACATAAAATATATCTAAAAAATATATTTCATCACAGAAAAACACATAATAATTCAATAAAAATAATTCATTCATATCAGTACACTTTTCAGACGTTGAGAGTTTAGGAGATTTACACTGATGTGATAAAGCTAAAAAGAGAGAGATGAATTTCTTGAGAACAGTAAGACAGTTGATTACAGAACAAAAAACAATGGAAATAAAAATTTTATTTTTTAGTAAAACATATTATTCATACGTAAAAGTAATTTTACAGTCATAAAAAACTTATCAAAGAATTAGTTTGAAAATAATAGTTAAAAATAAATATTAACCACATTCTGCTTCGAGTTCAAAACCTATGGACCTTCTTGAATGATGTAATATTTCAGACATATATTCATTCTAAGAATATTACAATTTTAGTGTTTTAATGAAATAGATAGAAGAAGATACAGGGAAATTTATATATGCACACCATTAGAGAAATTTCCATACTGACCAGAAATTAAGTTAAAATAAAACTAGGTATTTCAGATAAAAACAAGCAAATTTATTCCATGCACATACAAATCAATTTGATATATGTAGGTTAGAAGGAGATAATTTCTACAATAAATTATGACAAATTGAAAAGTTTATATTGAAGTTTTTCATTTCAACAAATGATATCTGAGTGTAAATAAATATGATATATGGTATCAAGTGAGAACACAAATAAATAGAATTCACCAGAAAATAAAAATTTCCAGATGAAACTTTTCTTCCTCCTTGACCCAGGTAAAAAAGAACCCTAACAGATCAATTTTTAGTTTGTTCTCCAACACTGTGTTCAGTTTAAATTCATTAACATAAAAGGAAAACAATAAATGGATATCATTTTATCAATTTTTGTTATTACCTATCATTTTACGAAAAGTATTTTAGAAAAATATTGGCATGAAAAATAAAATCCAACAACATAATTTTAAAATGAGGCAATTTCAAAAATGATAAGTATGAAGATGCAAAATTATATCAAGAAACTTATTTTTACTTTCTCTTATACAAAGTACGGACAGAGAAAATGTAAATGTCTAAAAAAAATTGATCTTATAATTTCAATGATCTGTTAGTCCCAAAATTTATTAAAAAAGCTTTTTTTCTTTAAAAAAAATTATATCTGCATATATATGAACACAATTATTCAAAAACACAAGCTTGATGGATTGCACCAAATCTATCTAAGAGAAGTAGGTATCACTGCGAATTAGTGCTCATAAAACATCGATAGACTGTCGATAGTATCGGGTTTTCGGAATTATCGACTGAAACAATCAATAGTATCGATACTGTCGATAGTTTTCTCCCATGCAATACTATCGATAGGCACATTTTCAATCGATAGTTTCTAAACTATCAACTGGGAGAACACCTATCAATAGTATCACCGGGGAGAAAACAATCGATACTATCGATTATTTTGACATTATCGATACTATCAATAGTTAAGGAACACTACTGTGAGTACTACATTCTTGAGTTTCTTCATGACACCATGAAGTTACATAAGAAATCGACAAAGAGTTTACAAAATGACTGAGAAAACACTCCTAAAATTTCTTTTTTTAAATCTGTCTACTATTTTGTAAATTTAAAGATCATGTTCGGCATGAGTTACAAATCTAAGAGCATGAGAATGTGATAACTAATAATCTGGATTTTACAGAAAAATATTAATTTGTAAAATATTCATGAATAATTAATATAAGAAATACAGTTTTTTCAACAATCTTCTTTCTTGTTTTAGAACAATGATTTCCCTCTGTTGCAACTCAAATGTCAAACTATTCATTCATATCACTATTTTAATTAATTAAACACATTAAAAAGGAATACACAATGATGAATACCATTTAGTAGCTGTTTAAGATTAGTTACTCGAAAAAGTTAAATGCAAGGGGAAAAAGTTAAAACATTTCATTAAATAAACTAAACAAAATTTAATAAGTTTATGAGGTGGACAAATAAAATCCCCTTTTAACCCTTTGCGGCTCATTGTGCCAGCTGAAGGCATACCTAATTTCACTCATTTCTCAACCGTTAAATTCAACTATACATGGAAAATAATAGGTTTAGGATAGGGTTAATAGTACTCCTTTTAGAATGTATATAGCAGCCTCATGGAATTTCGTTTCGGAATTATTAGAGATAAGTTTGGGAAAATTCCATAACTCGGAGATAAAAATTTTTTTTCAGTTCTGAACGTTTACAATTTTAGCAAATTAACTCGAAAATTTTCCTCCAATATTCTTGAAGTTTTAATTTATGATTTTCTGTAAGATTCAAAAATATTTTTTGAGTGTATCAAGATGGCTGTATCTAAGGGGGTTCTCATATGAGGGGTGACCCTAAAGGGAGACGACCCCCACCCCCGGAATGAAGTAAGTTTGTTTTTTTTTAAATTGTACATTCTATGTCTAGAAAATAAACTAAACCCATTCATGATGTTTTTTCATCATATTTCAAAAAATTTAATGTCTTGCGCCACAAAGGGCTAAATCATTGTTAGATTAATAATTAACTGTGTGACATTATAAACTTTGGGCTAGCTCATAAAATATGTCATCTCGCAGATTGGATGTGCCCGATAGAGAGTTAAGGAAACATAAACAGATTTCTTATGCAATAAACAATTATCAATACTAATTATACAAGTACAGTATATTTTATTTTTAGTGTTTAAAATGAGTTCTTTGATGATAACTCAAAGCAGCATCTTGAGCAAATGCTTTATGACACAGAGTACACTTGTACGGTCGCTCTCCCGAGTGCAGTCGGAAGTGCCTTACAAGATGCGCCTTCTGATTAAAAGATTTATGACATATATTACAAACAAATGGACGAATGTCACCATGGGTCAGCAAATGAACTTTTAAATTTCCTTTGTATGGCGTGGAATAAGGGCAACAAGCACAACAGAACAACTGAATTCCTCTTTCACTGCATTTCACAGAAAACACAGCACTTCCATCTAAAACCAGAGGCAGAATATGAATAACAAAATTGGGTTAAAAAATTTTTGACTTTGTAACGAAATGAAAAAAATATAAAATAACACAAGTAAAAAGAATAAAAATTTGAACAAACAGAAATCAGATAATCATAAAAGGTTATTTTGAAATAGAGAATTAAACTCGCATTTTTTTAGATAATAAATTTTCCCATTTTGACTTTTTTTAAAAACATAAATATAGTAAAAACCTTCATATATACGCTAAAGCTGTTCAATATTATTTTTTATTTTAGCATGATCATTAGCACTACATGCTGTTCATCATTATTCATCATTTCAGCAATGTCATACTAATCATATTAAAGTAAACAATACTTAAGGATCATAAATTGAATGCTAAATCTTAGAAGTTTGAAATTCTTACAGTGACTTTTGTGGTCAACACAAATTTTATTTTTAAAAAAACTAGGAGCTAATTAGATTAGAAAATACTTTGTAACACAAACAGAAATTTGGGTATTTGAGATTGCAACTTTATAATTACTTCATAAGGAATCAAAAGTTTGATGAAGTTTAAAGAATTAATACTGGACATATACTTTATCCCTAGTTTGAAGTTAAATAATGACAAAAAAACATAAAATATTAACAATATAATAGTTAAGAATAAATTAAAAAGGAATCAAATTTTATACACAGGTACATGAAAATCATTGAAAACAGCTTCAGAGACAACAATTACAACGAAAATTATAATTTTAAAAAATATAAAGCAGTTAAAAACAAAGAGAAATTTCTAAAAGAAAAATAATATTAATCAAACTGAAATATATATCCAAATAGACTAGATTAACTGTTTTAGTATAGTTTACAAAAATTGACTATATGTTGTTTAATGAATTTGTCAAATATTAAGCATCTAATAAAAATTATTTTATTTACAAATTATTGCTTTTCAAAAATAACTATTTTTTTCCGAAAGCAATTACTTCGAATTAAAAATAAATGAATAATTCAATTCTCTTAAAATTAATTGAAACATATATATATATACCTTTAAAGAAAATCACATTTTAACAGGTTGGTTTTTTTTTTATGCATATAAGAATTTTCCTCATTCCTGACCTTCAAGAAAGCTAAATTGAGTGAAAGTGATCAATTTTTTGAAATGACCATAAGAGAGCAGTGACTTTATAAAAAATATAACTTCTATTTAATAACAACAAATAATAAAAAATGCAATCATTTATTAACTTTTTCGCTTAATAAGAACTATTTATTATTGACAGTTTAAACAGACAAATTTGAAGATCCTAGAGCTTCTTCATACAACAAAATATAATTCTGAGAATAACTACCATCACAAATATCAATGGAATTTCGTGAGTGTGATTAAAATTCAAAATTTAATAACAGCTTACTTTCAACTGAAGTTCTCGATAGATTGTGTATTTCAATTAAATTTATCCATTACCTAAATGCATATAAATTTCATGTCTGCTTCCAATACTGTCAATAAAAAGAGTAACATAAATGGTGTAAAATTACGAAGTTAATCAAGATCTGAAATATATCATTACCTAACAAAATCCTATAAGGAATCTATAAAATGAGAATTAAAATAACAAGTGACTATAAAATAGATAACATTTCACCAAAATGATAAGATTAAAGTAGTGTAATTAATACATGGAAATAAAAATCTGTTTATTGATCTACTCCCTTCTTAAAGTGAAAACTGTTGAAGAAACTGAAAAATTATTTTTAGTACATTAACATTAAAAAAATGATACATTTCTATAACTATAAGTTTTAAAACTTTATTCACTTTAATTATGATTTTAGACTGATTTCAAACAAACTGCATAAAATTCTGAAAAGTATGCTTATTTTAACAGATTATTTCAAAAATATACTGAAATGAAGTACTTTTTAATGTGAATATAATGGCTTTTTAATAATGAAATCATTCACCAAATATAATTTAAATTATTTATTGATCTTAAATCATTATCAGTCTAACAAGAAAAATAACAATGTTTTATAAAATAAATAGGGAATAATGAAGTATGGAAGATTTAAAACAGATACCATGAAAAGATAAGCAGATAAATGTACACAAAAACCTTCAATTACAATTTATTTCATATAATAATTCATATTCTGCGAGTTATAAAAATGCACAGATAACAAATTAATTCACTTTCTTTAAAAATTCAGAAGCAAGCAACAAAAAAAATTATAATATATTTTTACAAATAAATACTTTGTACTGGATTCACAATAAACAAAACTGCAAATTAAGCCCAAGATGAATACAAATATTTTTAAACATAAAGATAGATATTTATCAATATTTGGTTTCTAAAAAAGCAAGTGTTTTTATACCTCACATTGGAATTGTTTTTTAAGTATCACTGTATTAAGTATTTTCAGCATGATTTTTTTTCTTATGGCAAGTCAAAGCATAGTTATGAGAGAATGTGAAGTCACAAATATCACATTTGTATGGGCGTTCCCCTGAATGCAATCGAAAATGTCGGACAAGAGTTGCTTTCCGATTGAAAGCCTTATGGCAAACTTCACAGACAAATGGCCGCATTCCACTGTGTGTTAAGGCATGCCTTTTTATGCTTCCTTTAAAAGGTGTAGAGTAGGGACAGAAGCAGCAAACGTATGCACGTTCACCATTTTCACCCAACAGCAAAGTAAACATTTCATCTTCATCTAAACCTAAATCATACAGAAAAAATGAGATTTCACAAGTTTTAATTCAATAACTTATTAAAAGAAAACAAATTACAGAGAAGTTAAAAACAAGAAGAGTGCAAATAAAAAGAACAAACTGCACATTAAGATTTAAAAAGAATGGTTTATAAATTAATACATTATTATTAATTAATTTATTTTCAATTACTGTTTAAAGTCTTTTGGGTAAATTATTATATAAATAAGCTAAATGTACAGAAGAATGAATTACAAGGAAAAATGAATTACAAAAGAGAACTTTTCTGCACCTACATTTGAAATAAAGATGCGTTAAATTTTCTTAACTGCATCAAAAATTTATTTAGATGAAAATAATACCAGATTATATCTTGAAAGTGATAGTTAAGTGTTTTATTTAATACAGTAATGATACATTCAAAATTAGATCAAAACAATAAAATTTGATTGCACTGAACAGTTTTTATACACTATGACTATGATATAAAGTGGAAATTAAATCCCAAATCAACATTTCTTGCCTTTAACGAGAGGAGTTTCTTCACTCAGACATTCTTATTGAACTAGAAAATCACCCGTCATAAATTGCCTCTTCATTCAAAAGATTTCCCATCAAATTTGAAGTGTTTAAATAGATATATATGCGAGAGAATTGTTTAACATTGATTGAAAACAAATAAAATAAACATGTTTTATGACAGGAAATATTTTTTTTTATTTACATATTATTTAAATATTTCTTTATTCAAAAAACCTCTTGTTAAACAACATTCCGTGTGAAGTATTTTTCGTTGTTTAATAATTTTCCTTGTACTTCAGATGTCTTTTGTGTAAATTTTAACGTGATTGGGAATCCTAGACCTTGAAAGTGCAACATAGAGCTGTCCATGTGAAAAGACAGGCTCATCGAGGTAAATTCCAACATGATCGAAAGTTTGCCCCTGCGATTTGTTGATAGCCATCGTGTAAGCTGGAATTAATGGGAACTGGCGGCGATTGAGAACGAATGGTAGATTCACGTCACTGGTGGCTAATTTAATTCTTGGTAAAAAAACAACATCACCACGATTGCATTCAGATGCAATTTGGCGTCCAAACTATATCACGGGCATAATATACCACTGACGTAATTTACTACTTTCTATTAAAAAACGGAAATTAATTTGAAATATAGGATTAATATAATTTAAAATTTCTCGGGAACTATTGATCATAGCGAGATAAATTTTATATCAATCGATAGAAAATTTTATATCACTATTTTAGAGCTATTAAATTTGAAATTAGAACGACAATTACTCTTTTAAATTTAAAATTACTCAAATTTAGGTTATCTAACAATGAAATATTGCTGTTTAATGTCTCGCAGTGCTATGGTGCGAGTTTTACTGTTGTTGACATTAGAGTGTTACCGAGAGATTATTATATTAGTAATTATTGAGTAATCATTCACAGAACAGCGATTTAAAAACATTTTTTTGTGTGTAATGCATAAAATGGCTTGGCTTCTAATAATTCAGCATCATTTTCTAGAGAGTAAAATAATTACTACTATTCTTTTCTTGTTGAAGAATGTAGAGAAAAAATTACTATACAAGAAAAAAATAGACCAAAAACTTTACTTAAAAAACAAGTCACGAGTCTACAATTCATTTACTTGAGGCAATTCAAGATTTAAAATGTTAAGTTGAATAAATAGATTTATTATATAGATAACAATTTTAAAATATGTTAAATTTCAAACTAGGCCATTAAAGAAAAAACAGGACTGACGACAATTGCTGCTATACTTAAAACTTTTCAGAATAAGTCTAAAATATTAAATGTACATTAATTTGATATTATCAATTTTGTTTCCCTCTCACAATCAATTCTACGCTGGCTTTTATTCTAGAGGTAATACAAATTTTAGGTGGTCCACCAATGTTTGAAAAGTCAATTTTCAATTCTTAAAAATCAGCAAAAATATTTTCAAAGAAATAGGACAAGAAGTATAATTTAGGTTCATTCTCACTAATTAGAGTTCAGATGAAAACTTTAGAAAAAATCATTATATCCTGAGTTCAGTTGGATAATTTAAGAGAAATTGTATTTAAAAAAATATTTTCATATGCATTATTTAAGACTTCAAAGTCCATATTCATAGATCTACAGTATATGTTTTTTTTTTTGGGGGGGGGGGGCCGCCCAAAAATTTTTTTTTTATTTAACCAATTTAAAAAATTTAAAAATAAAAAAAAAAAAAAAAAACTTGTAGCAGTTTTAATTTATGCCAAATATTATGATTTTTATTATAATTGGTTAATTATAATAAAAATTCAAATTAACCAATTCAGAAAGAAAGAAAAAATAAATCAGATACATTTAAAAAAAAAAATGACAAAAACATAAGCATTTATTACAACACAGTTCAACAGTGATGGCTTATAACTCTAATATTATTACTATCTATTCATTTTTTTAAATTTATGAATTATCTGCCATAAATAAAATCTTAATATTAGATTTAAACAACACACATTATAATTTGATTAGAGTCAAATAAAAATACTTACATAAATATTTTCATGTCGTATGATTTTTAAAAAAAAAAAAATGACACTTCTAATAAATAGTAAAAATAGAAATATAACAAATACTCTAACATCTAGCAAACAAATTTAAAAATAAAAAAAGAACATTAAATTATTCAACATTCTAATTTAACCAACATCAGTTCTAAACACATGAAAAATCATAATTCAAAAAGCATAGCCTGGTAATGTAGTTTTAACTATCAGTAGTAGGACCGATAATCAGCAAAGGTGTTTGCTTTGCTATATGTAGAATGCCAAGGTCAGTAGACAGACGGCCTTAGAGAGAGTGCTGCTGGAGACTCCAAGCCAATTAGACTGCAGTGTTTGTTAGAGAGTATTTGCTAATTTTTAAATACGTTTTTGCATTTTAATTGGTCAAAGTTTAATTTTTGCCATGGAGACTTCAAGCTGATTAAACAGCTATGGTAGATAATGTTATTATTAATTTTTCATTTACTTTCCATGCAAGTTCTTGTTTTAATTAGTCAGAGTTTTATTCATGTTTTATTGACTAAAAGGATCAGTTGTTTCAATGGACGAGCTTGACAGTGTCGGATTTTGAAAATATGGGGCCACAGGTGCAAAATTTTGTTAGGCCCCTCCCAATGCCCAGTGTCGTAAATTTGCTGTCAGCTTAGCACTGCGATGTACATCAAGTAGATTTTGAGGCCCCCTAAAGATATCGAGGTACGAGGTGAGCGCCTCTTGCGCCTGTGTGCAAAACCGCCACTAGAGCTTGAAGAATAGGCAAGTGAGGTCAAAATACTCTGTTTCTTTCAGAGAAAACAGTTTTCTACATACAATAAATTTGAAAACAACAACTTAAACAATTAATTAATATATCCAGAGGAAGGATTATGCCTGTTAAAACAGTTGCAAAATCTCATAAGACAGACCAAAAATCTTGAACGTTGCAGCCTGAAAAGTTATAAAATCAGAACAACAAATTTACTCCTGAAAGCCAACTTAAATAAATAAATAAAGTTTTTTTGAGGTGAATTAAGGAAATTTGTTTACTGACAAGAAAATCTGCAACAACGAAATTAGAGGAAGGAAACTTCAAAATTACAATTAATAAAAATGTACCATTCTGTTTCTACAAGTACAAAATTCATTTATGTCAAATGATATTTTCATAAAGAAAAAAGCTCAAAACTAAAAACTTAAGCTAAAAACACAAATTGCAATTCATCTGGAAGAATCATACACTGGAGTATTATTAATTAGGATTTTTGGATACCCACAGTTTTCCCTTAACATGGTTCAACTGCACTACATCAAACAAATTCACTTAATGGTATCTTTTCTTGTGACAACTCAATCCATATTGTCGAGAAAATGCACAGCCGCAAACATCACATCGGTATGGACGTTCCCCAGTGTGTGATTGTATGTGTCTGACAAGAGTCGATCTTCTGTTAAAAGACTTATAACACAGTTCACATTCAAAGGGCCGCATTGCAGTGTGGGTCAGCAAATGCTTTTTCATGTATCCTTTATGAGGGGTAGTATGGGTGCAAATGGTACATACAAATGTTGGCTTCCCATTCTCATTAATTTGAAGAGTGAATGCATCTCCTTCTTCAAAATCTAAAGAATAAAAAAATATTCAATTAGTTTATTTTAAATTTCTTATGCCAAAAAAGTATTTTTTCAAATAAAATGCAAATTTAAACATGCAATTCAACATTAATTTAAAAGCTTAGAATACAGAAAGAAAAATAAATCAAAATGCTCACAAAAATTTGATTGAAATATTACTGTAATTAAACTAAGATTATTTTTGATATAAAAAGAACTGACAAAAATATTTATAATAAATTGATAATTTGAGGAGACATATTTTAAAGAATATTTATGGGATAAAAAAAAGCATTGATTGAAATAAACTGAATATATTGCATTATTTATCAAGATTTTCCAATTTGTTTATCAGAATCAAAAGGTGAAGTTAATATATCAAACTATATTTGAAATAAATATATAAATAATATATATTTTTTCACTAAAGTGATTAGAAGTAACATGTATGGCTTAGATTAAAAATAAAATTTTAAAAATTTGTAGAGATTTAATGTGATAAATTATAATCAAAAACAAATTCCTTCAGTTTCTAACAGCTTTATTGATTATTCAAAGACAACAAAAGTTTTGAATAATTATCATTTACCAAAACTTTCCAGATACAAGTTTGGATAAAGACACTATTATAATACTATATGATCTATAATATATTTAGATATTTACAGTATAATTAGCTTTATATTTATCAAAAATCATACTAGAAATAAAATTGATGAACTCAATTAAAGGTATTAAGTTTCTTTCCTTGAACAGTGGTTTTTCCCCCCTTCTTTGTAGAACATCAATAAAAAAAGTAATCAAGGTCTCCAAATAAGATATTTTACTTCACACTTCAAGTCTATAAGTACGAAACTCACATATATAAGTCTATTCCAAGAATAATTTCTGATTCAATAAAATCTGACAGTCTATTCCAAGAATAATTTCTGATTCAATAAAATC
Organism: Araneus ventricosus; assembly: GCA_013235015.1. Lineage (NCBI taxonomy): Eukaryota > Metazoa > Arthropoda > Arachnida > Araneae > Araneidae > Araneus > Araneus ventricosus. Next base: position 109,347 of record BGPR01002595.1, on the reverse strand, counting down.
TGGCAGTCTATTCCAAGAATAATTTCTGATTCAATAAAATCTGGCAGTCTATTCCAAGAATAATTTCTGGTTCAATAAAATCTGGCAGTCCATTCCAAGAACAATTTACAAGTTAAGTGATTATTTGAAGCCGTCTATGCTTCAAAGAAAATAATTTAAAAATATATTGTTTTCTACACATGGTTAACGTGGAACAAAAAGGTAAGAAAATCACAGCTTACTATAAAATGGAAGCACTGAACACCATCTGACTTAAAATCAATTTTCCAGAAATTATAATATTTCCACTAATTCATAACTACATTAGATCAACTGTATAGTAGAAGCAAATAATAGCAGACACAAAAATCACGGAATGTTACACATTTAAAGTACAAAGATGACTTGTATGATTTTTATTTAAATTAAATTAAAAGTACCTGGACTAAATTCAATTGCATGAATATAAATGTGAGAAAACATATAAAAAGAGCCCAGTTAAATTAAAAATTCTTCTTTGTGAAAAACACCTAATAATAAAAATTTATTTTAATATCTGAAAAAGAGAGGTGTAAAATTTTTGCATAAAAACAAAAGTTTTCCTATTTTTATTTGTTCTACAAGAAAGAAAACTTTCTCCCATGAAGAATGTTTTTAAAAATTTTTGATTAAAAATAAAATAATGTTAATCAAAATATTTAAAAGTCTTTTTTCAAGTTGTTCTAAGTAAGAAATCGCATTTTGTCACACAAAATTTCTTCCAGATTTGAATATATAAAATGATTAGCTATCAAATTAGATTTGCAGGGAATAGTAGTCTTTTATTTACAATTAATTAACAAGTAAATAAAGTTAAAAAAAAAAAGATGAAATTGCATTTAAAGAGGCTGTATTAACATTGAAATTTCAAAAATATATTCTTTTTCAACCATTCCCTGTAATTAATTACCATAAAAAACCAAAACTTTACATTTTATTATAGAATATGAAAGAAAGTGGAATAAAAAAAGACATTTTAACTGCTTTATAAGTTCAGCACTAACAATCATTTGCATAACATAAATTTATTAGAAACAAATTCAACAAAGCTTGCTTAATTTGTAACAGCAGAATCCACAAAGACAATTATATTCATGATTTAATGTTCAATTGAAAAAAATTTTTCTTACTGATGAAAAGATATAAAAGTGTGTTCGTAAACCCAATAGCATTCATTATACATAGATATAAAAACGATTTTCTGAAAAAGCATAAAATGAATTAAAAAGCTCTAAAACTTTCTAGAATAAGCCATTACAAGCACTTCTATTCATTGAAAAGCACCATTAATAGATTTTAAACATAATTCATTATTTTTACAGTTAATTTTATTCATTAGTTTTGATTATTGATTCTGTTAATTTTGAACTACTATAAATCTATATTTAAAACAGAATAAATAACAGTAAGAATAAAGAAAAAATTTTATTTTGCCTATTATATTCAATAAATGTCATAATAATAATTTGGGAAAAATTCCAGAACAGCAAACAGAATAATTTATGACATGACATTTTACAGACATGACACAGGCTTGCAACAAAAAAGCTGCAATTCCTAAATAATGAATCGTGCCAAAAACAAATAACGCGAAGTAAAATATGTACCATTAAATTGAACAATAAAATAAATGAAATTATACAAAAAGTGCTTGAGATATTAAAAATATTGTAGAATTAGTATATAAAAGGAAATTAAGAATGATAAAATCTGATGCCAAAAAAAACCTGAAATCCACGTTTCAGCGGAAATGTGTCATGTCTGATTTTAACAAGACAATATTTACAGGTTGGCATACTAATTGGAAATTCTGACATGTATGTTGCAAAAATTGTTCAAAATGCTCTACAGAACAGACCATACAACCTAGAGTTCCCAAATTTGGTAACTAATTACTTCTCGGAGAGCAGGTGTTCATGAAAAAAGGAATTTTCAAAATTAAAATGATTTTTAGTTAAAAAGTAATCAAAATTTTAATATTTTCCCTCCATAACATACAAATATCTTATCAAATATAGACAAATATCTTGACACACAGATATCTTATCCAATCAGTATCAAATTCAGCATACTGCTTAGTTACTTTTCCTTTCAGGATTGATGAATAGGATTTTGTATGAAATATCAACGAGACAACAAATTTATCCTATTAAGGATTGAGTAGCATCAAAATTTATAATTATAATAATAACAAGAAGAAATGGCGAACTATAAACTTATATGTGAAAGAAAACAGTAAAATGCATACAAAAAAATTCAAAACATACTCTTTCCATTTAGCAAGTATAAAATGCATCACTCAACTACATACTTATATATAAAGAATAATTTTGATAATTTCCCATAAAATAAATGAAAAATCATATGATATTTTTAGGAGAGTATTAGGATTTTCACCAACAGAATAGATCAAAATCTACAACCATAGAAACTTTTGTTCTCTTCAGTTAAAACAATTCAAATTTGAAAACACACTAACAAAATCTAAATCCACTGCTTTTTTGACACACTTTTACTGATCTTTCAGAACAAAATTAATAATATAAGAGATATTCACTAAACACAATATAACTAGTATTATGAGACACAATATTTACTACAATAAGAAAAAGTATTATTCATATTAATGCGTGAAAATATGAAGTATTAACAGAATAGATCAAAATCTACAACCGTAGAAATTTTTGTTCTATTCAGTTAAAACAGTTCACATTTGAAAACACACTAACAAAATCTAAATCTGTTTTTTGACAGACACTTTTACTGATCTTTCAGAACAAAATTAATAATATAAGAGATATTCACTAAACACAATATAACTAGTATTATGAGACTCAATATTTACTACAGTAAGAAAAAGTATTATTCATATTAATGCATGAAAATATGAAGTATTCTTCATAATGATTTTCTGAGACAAACTCCATGATGCAGTTTTATAAAAAAAATTGCATAGCTATGAATATGTATTCATCTTTTATGAACTCAGAAAAACTTAAAAGATTTTATGGAATACTTTTTGTCCATTTAGAAGTCATTCTCAAACAATATTAATTAGCATTCATAATGACGTTTCATGTGTGATTTGAGATTCCCTCTCTGATTGAAGGATTTTTTGCAAACATTGCACACAAATGGTCTTTCGCCTGTGTGGACAAGCATATGCGTCTTCAAATTCCACTTTAATGGAGTTTGATAAGGACAAGCAGAACAGCAATAAATGACAATTCCATTTTTTACTATGGTTTTAGCAGTAAATGATTTCCTTTCACTTCGACCTGAGTGGGGGGAAAACAGATAAAGATTGGATTAATATACAAACTAGCAAATATTACAAAATATTTCAAGGAAAAATGCTTTGTCAAATGAATGCAGTGGTTATTGATACACAGAATAAAAACATATAGCAAAACCGAGGTAGCACAACATGTTGTCCTATATTGTACAATATTGTTCGATATTATATGATATTGTACAATATTGCGAATATTGCTGAATATCGTACAATATTTTACAATATCTTTGTGCTACTAGGGAAGTACTATTTAAGTTACAGAAGATAAATGCTACTTTTTCAAAAATCTCTTCCCTAAAAATCAAAAACAAATGACAAAATACCAATGAGACGTAATTGTTAAAATCATGAAAATCAAAAATTCCTCACATTTCGAAATTTAAATTTCCATCTTATCACTAGGATCTTATACAAATTTTATTTCTACTTGACCTTCGTTCTCACATCAACAGTTTCTATAAGAAAATGCTTTATAATTCAAAATCTCTTGCTTAGTAGCAATTTTACTGACCCTAGTTTTTTTTTTTTTTTTTAAATTCCAAACTTCAATTTTTAAAAATTGGGGGAAAAAAAGAAAAGAATTTAAGAAGTGACACACTCAGAAAAGAAATAAATGCAATTTGTCTCTTTGTAAATACTTTTAATGCATTTTTCATGTATAATTACAGATATCATTTACATTTTTATGCAGTTTTATTATTTAGCATGTAGAATTATAAACCATTCTTTCACAAAAATTTCTAACTATTTTCTCTAAAAAATAAACAGAAAAAAACACTTAAAAAGTTTACATTAAATTTTCACAAGTTCCTTTAACAGTGTGTTTAACAACAAGTATTGCTTAAATCATTCAGCTGGATAAAATAAAAGGAATTAGAAGAAAAAACAAGTTTTAGTACCAGTAGCGAATCCAGGGGGGTGTCCCAGGGGGTTTAGCCCCCCCCCCCCCCGAACTAAATCAGAATCCTTGATTTTATTTAAAATCCCTACAACTGTTTGTTCTTAAAAAAACATGACAACATTGCTTTTTGACTTGACAGGCTCAAAAATTCTCACTTTTGTAGTCATTCCACTCGTACTTGTAGCGCTGATGCAGTCGAAAACAATTTTTGGCCGATTATTTTACTGTGATTTTTATTAAATTATCGAAGTATTGTAGTGTTCTTTATGATTCTTACTGTCAGGTAAGTAAAGTCTGTAAAGTTAAAGTGTTTCGGTTAAGATAAGCCACAAGATTTGACATTCACCATTACGATACAAAATTTTTATGACCTCACTCCACCCCAGATACAAATCCTGGATTCGCCACTGCTTAGTACTTTTAGCTTAAAAATTTCAGACCTCACAATATAATATAGTGCACTCTCAGAGGCTGATACTGAATTATGGAACTTTTTAAGATACGTTTCTCATTTTATGTCCCAATATTCAAATAATAAGCATAAAGTGAAAGAGCACTAAATTTCCTCTGGATATAAATAAATCAGAAATTAGGCATTCAAACACATTGTTATAAGCCCTGGGTCAGTGACACCAGATATAGACCTGGTTTCGATTTTGTCCAAGTAGGCTTAATATTATTACAGGACAACTCAATTCTATACATCCAAACAAATTTTTAACCAATTTATGGCAATAACTGATTTATATATATATTTACAAAAAGTGCAAATATATTCTGAAAATAGACAGATAACTTTATTTTTTTATAACAAACATGTACTATCTGTCTGGCATGAAAACTCTGCTCGCCAAGTTGTCTGGTTGATGGTGGTTGCAATAGTAATTGGTTATGTTAGGGAAGATCCATTTTGAATAGGAGGAATCCAACAGAAGTCAGGGTTTTATTTTCTTCTTAGCACCAGTTCTGCGGCGGTAAGAAGAATATATCATTCGTGAACTTCCACCTACTCAAAATGGATTCCTCCTACAATAACCTGCTTCTATAGTGACCGCCATCAACAAGACAACTTGGCAAGCAGAGTTCTCATGGTGGACAGACAGTAGTCTCCACACAGTTCACAAAGCAAATTGTTTCATTTTTGGTAGTATACTTTAAAGCAGTATGTTAGAATTTCATTGAAAATAACCACAAAAGAAATCGCATGCAGAAAATGGGAATTTTAACTAAAAGATATAGGTACTTTTCCGTTAGCCGGACGCAAGCGAAAAATCGCCAAAAACTGTAGAATTCCGCCAAATTTCTTACAACCATTCTCTTGGCAACATGGCTTGCGTTTGGTTCACAATTGGCGACATCTGTGCCCGGCTAACGGAAAATCGCTTCACTTCTTGGCGACTTGGCTCACGTTTGGTTCACAACACATACATTTCCATGCTCGCCAATCTAAAAAATCCACTGTTTAAATTCTTTACACTTGTTTTCGTCTACAATTACTATACGCGCCTTCGCTAATTTGAAAATCAAGCTTTCGCTTTCTTATTGTCTACAATTGGCTACATTTGCGCCCTGCTGACGGAAATTCGCTTCACTTGGTGACTTGGCTCACGTTTGGTTCATAATTGGCGACATTTGTGCCAAATCACTTCGCTTGGCGACTTGCCTCGCGTTTGGTTAACATTTGGCGACATTTGTGTCCGGCTAACGGAAAAATACCAAGATATATTGATATGCTACAATAAGATCTCTCATAACTGGTTTTCCAATTAATTGTCAACATCAAAATAAAAACAATTTTGAAAATAGAAATCTAAATCTTCAATTTAAGCCTATGAATTTTAAAAAATGCGTAAAAGATTTGTGAAGAGGATGTGCAGGCTTAGGTGGACGTAGACAATTCTGTTTCTATCACACTCTCTTCCAATCAAAACAAAATGAACATGTACAGGAAAAGGAGAAAGATCATGCAGGGAAGGCAGAGGATGAAGACAGTATGCAGACTAAGAAAGTTATATGGAAGGAAGCAGATCAAGGATTGTAGACATTCATAAAATTTGATGAGAAATGTTCAGCTATATCAGCACATGATGCTGAGAATTATTGGGTCTAAGAACTATCTAACTCTAGTGACATTTGTGTAAACAGGCAGATATTCGAAGTTATAAGTCGTCAACTTTCATGTTATAACATGTACAGTGAGTTTAAAATTTTGTTGTTCTGAAATATAAAATTGTATTTTAATGCTAAATTATCTGTATTAATTTCTGATATTGAGGTCATTAGATCGAAAAACATGACCAACAGTCTTCGAGTGCTGCAATTTCTACAGATGGCATCACTAAAGATGATCAGGTAAGTTCAAAAAACATATACGGTCAAACCCCGTTAACTGAAATCGCTTATCACGAAATTTCGCTCCACACGAAGTAAATATTGGACCCCATCGATCAAGTCTGGGGAGTAGTGTTAATTCATTCCTTTAACATGAAAAACGCAAAACATCGCTTAAGACGAAAAGAAAATATTCTTTGAAAGTCAAAATCCGTTCTTTTACAAAAGTTCTCAGCGTCATGTCAGAAATGTCATCTTTAAAAATTGAAACAAAAGTCAATAATTGACTCTTTAAAATTTTGAGAAGTAGGTAAACAAATTTATTATTTGATATATTACATACAATATGTTTATTTCTTCTCTAAGCTTAAGAATTTTACTATTTTCAGATTTCTAAAAGCTGTAATATTTTATCTTTTACTTTATAGCTTGGTAATTGCAGTCTAGATGGTGCTGCTATTTTAACGGTTAACACAAAAAATTTCCTTTTATGTTAAGGGGGTTGACTGTATTAAATTATTTGGAAATTTGGCATTAGTGAGGTCATGTTGCTACCAGTTAAAAAAGATTCTACTGTATTGTTTTAGTGATTAATCATGTCACATAAACTGCTGTGAAAAAAAAATACAAACTAGTTTTTTTTAAAAATGTGGTTACTGTCATAGAAAGTAGAAAATTCAAGAAAACAATGAAAAATTTCAAACATTAAACTGCCTAGAAATTTGGCATTCTAACAGAAATCACAAATATGTATATTAAGTAACCACAACAATCATTAAATGTCAATGAAACAAATTTTAAGCTAGGTAGAGTTAAGCTCGCAGGCACACGTACTAATGTCAGCTATGATATGCCATGTAAAAATAAGTAGGTAATGTGAAATTTTACAGGACGTCAAGCAAAACCTTTCACACACTTGTAAGATAAATGCATTAACTTCTCTATGAATTCTACAAGATACAAACCAGAGATTTTAACAATTTAAATATCAAAAAGAAAAATACAACCAGACAAAATTAGAAGCAAAAGTTTCATTCTTGCATCAGTGCCTTGACATATTGTAAAATAGAAAATACATCAGCATTAACAGAACTTCAATAAATTACACCATAAAGACTAAAATTGGTGACACTAAAAAATAAAACACATTGTGAAATATCAAAACTGGATGGAAGCAGTAATTAAAAATTTAGTGAACATAACCAAACTGATGTAAATTTCGAAATTTCAGAACGCTACGTAAACCTAAAATTATATACATTAAAATCATCAGACAATAATTTTCCTAGAACAATGGCAATGGGCAATATGCATATGAGAAAAAGAGGAAATTTTGCAAAAACAGCTTTTACAAAATATTTGTAAAAAAAATTATTGATGCAAAATTGCATATATCAAAGAGTGAGAATCCGAATCTAATAGAATATTCTGTAATAAAGGATGCAATTAATTTTAAAATACAAAAATAGTACAAAAGAATCACTTTCATTTCACTATATACACTATATTTTCATAAAATTGGAATTCACTAACTAATAATAAAAAGAACAGAATTAGTAAAATTAGATATTAAATTTTGACAGAACATGAAGCATAGTGAGTTAAAAACGCTCCCTTCTGGATAAATTTTCTACCACAAGTTGGGCATTCAAAAGCATATTCTCTAGTATGAAGTTTGAAATGAGTTTTGAGATGTGTTTTCTGGCGAAAAGACTTATGACAGACATCACAAACATGACGACGTTCTCCCGTATGGATCATCATATGCCTGTTTAAACTCGTTCTGTATGGTGTTTCAAAATCGCATGATGAACACCTATATACAAGCATATCACCATCCAATCTTTTGTTAATCATCTCATGCAAACCTACAAAAAAAGAAAAACATTCTAAGATTCAGAAAATTTTATACTGCACAACAAAAAAAAAAAAGAAAGAAAAATGGCATTGAGAAAAAGAGAACTCAGCAGAAACAGTCACAATAAAATCTCAAAGCTCTGAATTTTCCAATTCATTATAATTGTTAAGTACTAAGAGCATTAAACAATTTTGAGTAAGACCAATTTTTGGGGTTTTTTTTACAAGAAAGAAACATTTACTGGCTAAAAAAAAAAAAGGCATTTAAAAAACTGTATTTTCAAAAAGCCACAAGCAGCACTTAACAACAAGCAAATGATAATCAAAGATTCCAAGGACTTCATAATTCTATGACTTTTTATAATAATATTATTTAATAAAAAAAAAATTCAATACCACAAATTAAAAATGAAGATGACGCAAGCAAAATAATCATGGGACAAATTAATACAAAAAGCAAAAAAAAAAAAAAAAAAATCCCTGAAAAGGAACAAAACACCGTAAAACATGAAAAAATTATATTAAATAAAAATTTCTCAAAAATATGAACACATTTGTCAAAAATATAAACAATTTTTAAAATCAAAGAAAAACAGAAGCAAATTAATATTGAATCAACTGTGATATCAGATACAAAAGAGCAACTTACCAGAACATTCAATAAATCCTATAGCTTCAGAAATTTTTGGTATGCTTAGATATTATATCTACAATCACAGCACAGTACTAAGGCTCAGATATTCATTTTATATTAGATCCCTCTCTTCACATAAATACATTAATATTAATACAATTTTTACCACTTAGAAGCATTTAATCAAAAATGGGTCAAATACAACTTTTACCACTTAGAAGCATTTAATCAAAAATGGGTCAAATACAATTTTTAGCATTTAGAAGCATTTAATCAAAAATGGGTCAAATATAATTTTTAGCATTTAGAAGCATTTAATCAAAAATGGGTCAAATACAATTTTTACCACTTAAAAGCATTTAATCAAAAATGGGTCAATAGGCATTGTAGATCTGCACATTAAAGAATAAAAAATGCCTTATATATTCCTCTAAGTAAAATTCAGTAGTCAGTGAAAGCTTAAAACCATAGATAGTGCTTGATAAAGAACAAAAATATACATAAAGAGGGGGAAAAACTAAATTCTGGAAAGTCTTCATCATAATTCATTCCATGGTTTTGTATATTACTCTTGGGTCACATAAACACACATAGAGAGAGAATAATGGAATATCAAATAAATACTCGTATTAATAGATTTAGCTACCGACTCCAGCAGTTATTTTTCCTTTAAATAAAATAGCAATATTATATACTGCAACAACTTTTATACAAGAATGAAAATTTAGGTCTAATTATAAAAATAAGTTTATTTCAAGATTATATTACGAATGAAAAAATAGTATAAACTGCTTCAAAATAATCTGCATGTTTATTTCAATCTTTTAATATTACAAGATACAGAATAAGAGTAATTTTCTCTGAATATACTGATTATTCAAACAAATCTAAATACATCAATAATTAAACTTTTTAAATCCAATATCAGTTTGTACAATAAAGCATATCTAGTATTCAAAAGAATCGAGAAGATGATCCGTAAGATGACAACATATTAGACTGAAACAGCACATAGAATAGAATTTACCACTCCAATATTAATTATAAAAGAACCACATCACAAAGAATGAGAACAAAAATGCTCTCTGAAAGTATACATAAAGTAAAGAATAAAATTTCAGAATTCAAAACAATTCTGCCATAAATTGCTAACAAAAAAAGTAAAAAGAAAGAAATTTTGTTAAAAAAAACATTAATTACAATATTTTATATAAATTTTCTTATAGGTTTGTATGTAGATGATTTTAACACAACAGGAAACCTGTTTAAAAGGTGACAGACACTTAAAACTTATTTGTAAAAATTGGATGATTCACTGAATGTGATTTTATAATGATTTACAGACATCAAAACAATATAAGTCAATAAATACAAACAAAATGCAACATAAACAAGAAACACAGTTATAGCATTTAAAATAAACCACAGTACTGTAGCCAAACACAAGGGATTCAAAGTTTCCATTCTTTGGTATAATTAAGCCAAAGCTATAAGTAAAAGATACAATAAAGTTATAAGTTATCTTTTATTGACATTGACTAATGATTAGTTTCATAAAGAAGACTTTATAATGAAAAGTGAATAATAACTTTAAAAAACCCAATTGAAACAGATATTTCCAGTAAAATTCTGTAATAAAAGGAAGTTTCTTGAAACTTCCTTGATGAAATTTTTTGTTTTAATATATAAATAAAATTCAGAATTACCTTCTGCCTAAAGAAAATACAAATAAAGATAAATAAATGTCCAGAAAATAGAAACTTTACTTAAAAAAATTAAATGACTGAAATGAATTAGTCATGTGAAATAACAATGAAATATTTCAGGCATAAATTTATATCTTAAACCCTCTGAGCGGCGCATATGTCTTTTTACGTTTTTCATGTTCAGTTCAAAAGCGAATAGCTCGTATTTATGTACATTTTCTTAAGCAATCATGGATAAAGTGTTCTTAAGATTTCAGAGACATAATTAAATGCAAAAAAGATCGATTAATTTACTTTAAAGATAAGTTTTCTAACCTGATAGCTAAAAGTGCAAAATAATTGGGCGCTCAGAGGGTTAAAAACTTTTAATTGCTTGCTTTTTCAACAATGCAAATTTGCCTTTCTCAGTATTCTATACTTGTTTCGCATATAAAAACATTACTGTCATAAAAGAAAACAATTTCAGAAACCTCACAGCTATGAATCGGAACACTGCAAGTCAGTAAAGACGAGATTACCCTTAACTGCATTCAGAACAATAATAAATATAACATTCATTGCTTTCTAATTTTTAAACAAAAACTTGTCCATCCTTTATCTCTTTGCAATGTAATTAAAGTACTTACAGTAGTTTAATCACGTACTGACCAATAAGCTGAATGACAGCTTTATAAAGTAAGGTAAAATGTGAGTTTCCGAAAGAAATAGAACATTATAGATCAATTGTAGAGCTAAGCTAAGCTTAACATGACAAGTGTTTTTAAGATTTTCCAAAGTCAACATTTCTAGGAAAAATCCACTGAATATTATTTTTAGTTTTCTATCAGATAAGATAATTTGTCTTCCTATTTTTATTTCCTCATGTGAATTTTCATGTGTGTTTTCAAGTTCCATTTGAGGCTAAATGGTTTATTACAAATATGACAAACATACTGACGTTCTCCTGTGTGTACAATCATGTGAGTCTTTAGATTCCACTTATATGGTGTAGAATAGTTGCACAAGGAACAAACATGAATAGAAATACCATCTTTGACTTGAAGCGAAAAAGGAATTGATATGGCCTTGGAACCTAAAGGAAAATTTTTGGAATCAAAAGTTAATCACAACAGAAAACAGAGGTACAAAATGTTTTTTAAAAAAGAGAAAAGGTAAACTATAAATTATTTAAAATTCAATACATAAAAAATTAATCTATAAATTACGCATTTTATTGATGTATTAAACAATGCATCAATAATCAACTAAAATAATAAATATCTTTTGTAAATGTAACAAAAAAATCAGTAATTGGGACTTTTTTGTGTGCGTTTTTCTTGAAAAATATCTATAATTAAGAAAATAGCTTTTCAATATAAATGACATAATTTTATTGATACCAAAAGAAAAAAAAGTACAAAAAAAGTGGAAAAACAATGACAGAAACTCTAGATAAATTTTAACTTACAGCAGTTTAAATATTACACTATAGCAACTTTGCCTTCAATCTTACTAAGAAGAAAGCATTACATAAGAGAACCATTTAACCAAAAAAGCTAGAAACCTATAAGTAAAACAAGTTTAAAAAATATATACCATCTTCGTAGTAGTACATGATTACAGCATGTTTCAAATAGAATAAAAATTGGAAAGCATCAATGTAAAGTAAGAATATCCCTCAACCTATTATTGATTTAATTCAAAACTTTTGATATAATAAAGCATAAAACAGTCATTTTGGTTATTCAATTACAACATAAAAATCTTAGATCTGTAAACATATGACAAAATCCCATGAAAACAAGAGTTAGAAAAGACACACGTAATCAATTTTTGTATATATGCCATCTTAATAAAACAGCTAGCTAAACAGTCAAATTAATAAATGTTTCATTTACACATGTTAACTCACTGGCTACCATGGGTCCCACTGTGATTCCCATGGCTCTATTCGATCCATACTGTTCTTTCCTGTTTCTTTGGTAACAAATAAAAGGTTATAACTTTGTGAAATAGAACTGAAAAGATGCATTTTTTACCGGTATAGTTGACATAGGTAGCCAATGTGTTAATTTTCTTTGCAGATATACACCTGATAGATAAAAAAAAAAAAAAATGCTTCAAAAACGATGCACAATAAAAGCATTTGTGGTGGAGAAGGTTACAAAGGAATATTTTAAAAAGTCTTCTGAATAGTATATTTCTGTCATTTTTTTGTATTACACATAAAAAAAATTCTGTAAGGATTCTCACAGAATTACTAGATATGAGTCACAAGAAATTTAATCAATAAAAGGATGGAAAAAAATTCTGTGAAGCAACTTCAAGGAGCTACAGAAAATCAAAAGGAAGGAATGGAGTTCTAAGAAAAATATGTGATGTTGAAAAACTGATGCCATAATTTTAGCTATGGAAAATGATGCAAGAAATATTACACTTCTTAAGTGTGATTAATTACAATTTAATCACAATAACATCCATGCCTCACAGTTTCAAATTGTAATATTATTAATAATTTTTAGCATATTTTAGAAAGCAATTTTCATTTTTAATTCAAAATAATTTCAAATAACAAATTTTACAAATTATAGGAATTACCACGGGTTAACAAATGTTATTATAAAGTGAAATTTAAATACATAAAATATATAATATAAAAAATATTTCAAAGCCAGATTTTCGTTTAGCAAAAATTTTAGCATTAACACATATACACATAAAAAGAATGTCAAATTTGAAATTTTAGATATTATATACTTGATTAAACTTGCATAAACACAGAAAATAAAAACAAAATTAGAAACAATCAGCTTAGTAACTAAATTCTTAACATTCAAAGAAAATCATAAAATTCCTGAAGCTATAAAATAATACTTTTAAAATTTACATTAAAAAATCCATCATATGATGCAAATACCATATTAAAATTTTGAAAATCATTTAATGTCATTTTTAATAAGAGATCCACCATAAAATTTATAAATTTCCTTATGAAACAGAAAGTAAACTATACAATAAAACATAAAAAAAAATACTAATGACAGATACACTATCAAAGATAAAGTGAATTTATGCCAGTCCATTTTAATCAGAATACCTTGTTCTTACAAAAAAAATCAATTAGAACACATGGGGTTCTTAAAGTGTGAATAATTAAGAACAGGATATCTTTATGATATAGTATTATTTTAATGCAGAAAGTCTTGATGGAAGTTAGAGATATATTATTTTAAAAGATGATTAAAAACTTTGTTCATATGCTGTGGAAACATTTTAGTGAATTTTTTAAAGAGAAATGAATCATAGGTCATTTTTCCCAATTCTAACATGACAGTTGTGTACATACATTACTTGTGAGGTTGAGATTCAAACTATGCAGTACATACTTTGTAACAACAAATATATTATCAATGATGAAAACTGAATTAGAATGTCAAATAATTTATATGTTTGCAAAAGTTATAAAAAACTAAAATTCCTGTTTTATTATTATTTTTTTTTTTTTTTTTTTAGCTTTTCTACAGCTGTCATAACACCTATAAACATACACATTCAGATTGATGGAAAATATCCTCATGCTAAAACAGCAGAAAAATATTTTCAATATCTAATTTAACAATGAAATGAAATATCCACCAATGAAAATTCTAGTTTTACATGCTTATATGATATTTTTGGTGCTTCACAAGAGCAGCACTACTGCGGAACTTTCTTTCACAGATTTCACACACAAATGGATTATCTCCCATATGCACTTTCATGTGTCTTTCTAGATTGCACTTTACACTGAATGATTTTTGACAAAACTCGCAAATATACTGTCTCTCTCCCGTATGAACCAACATATGAGTTTTCAGATTCCATTTATAAGGTGTCGTATAAGGACAGTATGGGCAAAAGTTGAGATGGTATCCCTCCACAACAGCACTAATAGCCTTAAGATTATTACCTAATAAAAGAAAAAGTATTGGAAAAGATGCAGTTGAAGAATATAAATAAAACAGATAAAATAATATACAAGGTATGAGATTTTAAAAATACAATTTAAACAAAACACAAACTACAGAAAGTGTACACCAATTCCATTGCTACACAACTTTTATACTACAAAACAAAGGGACATTTCTGAAGCAAATCTAAATTATTTAAACAAATTAGGAAAATAACTTCCAAAAACATTACCTTCTGAGGCTGATAAGAAGCATTTATTAAACTAAATATAAAAACAAAACAACCCATAATAACCCTCCATAGCACAATAAATGTCAAGTTTTCACAAAATTTAAATTCTTACAAAAAAGGTTCATTTCAGAAGAGCTATTATTTTTTAAATTTTTATTTCTCACATTGCATAGATCAACATTATCTTTTATTGATTCAATTTTTATCTAAACCTGTATGATATGGAAGTAAAAATGAATTGTTTCTGGATTTTTTTTTAAAAAAAGCATTTGTTTCAATATATTTTTAAAAGTTTTTCTTAAAATGTAGAAGTTAACAGCAAATTAAACAGAAATCATAAAAACACACACAAAAACAAGTGTCAAAAGACTTCCCATTGATGTAAAATAATAACCTAAATTTACAAAGATACTAGACTTCTAAAAAAATTCTTTTTATCAATTCACATTTTTTTTTTTTTTTGGAACCATTTAGAAAATGAAAACACTGTGTGATTCAAACTAAAATTTAAGCTTCATTCTTCCTTTTAGAATAAAACAATTTTATCTAATGTTGTCTTCATAAATCTTATCATAATATCAATAAAATAAAACAATTATTAGAAGTTGAAGAACATCCTTTTGTAAAGGTAAGCAGGAAAGTGAATATTAGAAAAACATATATTCTGTCTTTCATTCAACTTCCATACATGTACACAAAATTGGAAAAATCTTCCAGAAAATCTGAAAATAAAATATTTTAAATATTCAGAAACTTTATTTACAAAAAATTGGAACTTAAGTTTTTCATAAAATAAATTTGTCAATTTAAATTTTTTAAAAATAAATTATCTCAATCTTTAGTTTAAATGGGTTGTTAAAGAACATAAATAACTACAGAAAAAAGACAATGCACTGTATACAATACAGGTCTATTTTATTGTTTCATGAAACAAAAGTTACACAGCAAAAAATTATTAAAAACATAAAAGAACCCTTTTTAAAGTTTTACAAAAGTATCAAAATACCATGACAAATAATTTTTTCAAGATATTTTTACTGGTTTGATTATATTATCTAACAAACATTTCTAGAGTTTTACAATAAATCTTAGTATTGCTGATATTTCTTCTACAAGTGCACTAACTACACTTTTGAAAACCATATATTAATTCATGAAACCACTCAAAATAAATACAAAATAATAAAATCAACAAAGAATAACACTCACCAACTTTAAATTCATGTGCTTCACATATTTGAATCCTGCCTTTGAAAGTGCATACACAGCATAATTTATTTTTGCTTGATTTAAAAATATTAACACTAATAACATCAATAACTCACAAGTATTTAAAACAGACTCAATCGTTGATATGAAAAGAGAAATAAAATTCAGTTCAAGCTAAGATTTTAGAAAAATGAAGTTAATGTTAATATAACTTAAAATTTTACTTATAAAAATATACAATACTTTCTACAAATTTTATTTTAATTCTTGCATATTAAAATTTGTGTTTCTCTTAAAATAATTGCTGTTAATCAATATAAAAATTTCAGTAATAAATGTTTTTAAAAATCTGAGAAAGATTTCATTGGGTTATACGCCTAAAATATATTCAAAATTTTACACAATAAAAATACTGAAAATTTTTACTTCTGATAACAGTCTTAACAAATCACACTATCAAACTATTGCATATTACAAAAAAATTACAAAACAGAACATTGCCATAAAAATGAAACATTTTCAAGGAATGAAAAACTGCAATTAAATAAATGGCAATATAAAATTAATAATTTTTCAAAAAAAGTAAAATTTAGCAGACATTTTTTTCCACCATAAAATAAACACAAACATTAAAATTTAAAAGTAAGAAAAATTACAAATTGATAAAAAAGTGAGGTTTTATTTATAAAATATAGAATATCAAAAATAAAAATGTGGAATTTAGAAAGAAAAAAAGAGAGAGAAGAGATAGCATAAAAAATAACTTTTTGCAAGTAAAGGGAAATAAGACCTAGTAATAAAAAGTTCTATAGATCACAAATAAAAATAAAATCGTTCCAAAAATCTTAAGAGGCATGTAAATATTTTAATAGCAAAAACTGAAGTTTATAATTTATTTTTAAAAAAGTAATGGCAGGATAAAAGCAGGAAAAAAATATATCTCAATGCTTTTGATGTTCCACTTCACTTGCAAATCAATTTCATGATAATGACTTGTTTTATTTTAAACTCATCTATTTTGCATCAAACATAATTAGGCTGGAAAAGCAAAAATCTCACTACATCCAACAAATTTTCATATGTAGAAACAAATATAAAATAAATACAATGCATAATGATTGCCAAGATGAAGTCGAACACTGATTACAAAATAAGTTACACTGTGAAAACACTAGATATTGAACAAGGCATTTTCAAATCAATACACTGTACTTGACAGGTTATAACTTCTACAATTTAGCACTTTTTTTAAATTAGGGCACTAACTTGATATTACACTTAACTGAAAAATATCTATTGAGCCCTTGACATGTGACTTTATTTAACTTACTAATTAGATGCCACCACCCATTTGGGATATTTTTTATTATTTCAATATATTTAAGATAGTAAAGGATACTTGAGACATTTAAGTATGTCCAGGTCATTTCTGTATTTAAAACTAATTGTTACATTAACTTAAATACAGATTTAAATAAAAAAAAATTTTAATTCTATACGCTATTCGGAGACGTCATTGTATGTTAAGGTGTTAAGACACATCTCCTGTCTTTAATTTTTCAGAAATTATAGTTTTTGTTCATAATCTGTTGTCATGTGAACAAAAAATATTAATTTTTGCTCCTATAAATTGTTTGCCTATAAAAATGATTTCTTTACGAAATATTATAAAAATACTTGGAAGTACTTCAGTCTGTTAAGCATTAGTTAATAATAGCATAGAATTCTTCTAATAAAAAGTGGAAAAAAAGCTACAAATATTTAATTTTAAGAAACAAAATTCATTCATTCATTGTAACATGCAAAGAAAAAAACCAAAAGTGTAAAGATTATCAAGTAAAAGAAATGACAGCCTGCATTTAGTTGACTGCAGTTTTAGAAAATTATAAAATCAAATTTGTGGGTTTGATAATCCAAAAAATGGCTACAACTAAAATCAATAAAATACAAACACCAATTTCTTTTACTTGGGAATAAAAGGTATTATACATTTCATGTACAGTAATATTTGTCACAAATATACTCTAAGATTAGAAGGCTTTTTAAAACATTTCAAATTGTAGATTCAATAAAGAATAACATCCAAAACGTCAAATGCATACATGGATAATCCACAACCCTCATGTAAATCTGAATTTTCAAACAATTTAGAAAAACAGCCAAATTATATCTCTGTCTTTATAACTTAAAATAATTTCATCACAATTTTTTTTGCGGAACAAATATTTTACAATGAGTTAAAATGCTTTATGAAAAATAAAAATGTGCATGTTCTTTGAATGCTTTAATTTTAGTTGTAAAAAATATAGCTGAAAAGTTTCATAACTACTCTCAGAACACAAGTAATTGTATTAGATATCTTTAACATTGTTTCTTAAAATAACATTGCTTCACTCACAACTCAAAAACAATATGAGATAAAGCAACAGTAAATAAGTCTGAAGCAATAGAAACAAATACAAAAAAAACTTTGTAGGCTCTAGCAATATAGTATCTTAAACACATTTGTGATGTTATTAACACAGGTAGGGATAATTTCAGGCTCACTAATTATGCATTTAACATTAATTTTTTAAAAAATGATGACTTATAGAGGTGCAACATATTCATTTGTAACATCGAAAATTGCTGAACAGCCTATAAACAAAAACAATTCAATATGACAATATTATTGCAAGGGTAAAAAACTGAAGTATTTAAACTTTAATATGATAGGATCGCAAAATGAGAATAAAAAAAAGCATTGAGATTGATCAATAGAACATAAAGATGTTATCAGAAATTAAATTACAGTAAACAACATCCAATGGCTATAAGCTGCATATAACAGCACCCTCTATATTGGTCTTTATGAAAAGAAAAGGATCAACAATTGATCTATCTACATGCGATTCAGCAGCCAAATGAATAACGCCATCAAAGTTAAATTTTTGGAATAACTTTGGAACCAATAAAAAGTTGATTACATCTCCTTTTACAAAATAGTAGTTTCTCTGTAGCACTTTAATTAAATACAAAATTATAGTAGACTCTCTCTAATCCAAAATACAAGTTACCTCCGACACTCCCACTAGTCCGACGCACCTGTTGGAACATGTTACTTCATGATGAGTCATTCTTTCCTGTTAAAACTTGAAAGAATGATTTATCTACTTAATATGCAATGATCTAATGATTATCAACTAAGATACTCCTTTCAGTACACGATTTTCTATTGAACTTCTATAATCCGGACACTCTCTATAATCCGACAGCTGTCCAGTTCCTTAACCCTTTATGGTGCAAGGAATTAAATTTTTTGAAATATGATGAAAAAACATCATGAATGGGTTAAGTTTGTCTAGACCTAAAATATACAAGAATATTTTTTTTAAAAAAACTTACTTCATTCCAAGGGGGGGTTGTCCCCCTTTGGGCTCACCCCCTTAGATACAGCCACCTTGATACACTCAAAAAATATTGTTGAATCTTACAGAAAATCATAAATTAAAACTTCAAGAACATTGGAGGAAAATTTTCAAGTTAATTTGCTAAAATTGTAAACATTCAGAACCAAAAAAATTTCTTATCTCCGAGTTAAGGAATTTTCCCACAATTTATCTCTAATAATTCCAATTCCGAAAAGAAATTTCATTCTAAAAGGAGTACTATTAGCCCTATCCTAAACCTATTATTTTCCATTTCTAGTTGAATTTAACGGTTGAGAAGCGAATGAAATTAGGTGTGCCATCAGCTGGCACACTGCGCCACAAAGGGATATGTGTTGGAATAGAGAGAGTCTAATGTAATGGCAAATTTTGATAATCAGAATCACATTGTTACTATTGTTGTTTACTGAACATATTTCATGATCCATACACGAGATCTATGAAGTGCTTTCATGAGTTATCTTGTGGCGATAAAGTTGGACATACTGAGTAAATGTTCTTTTACAAACAGTGCACTCATAAGGACGTTCCCCAGTATGCACTCGCATGTGGGTTTTGAGATTACATTTCTGAGTAAAAGACTTTTGGCAAACAGGACACTCATGTTTATGCCTTCTAACATGCACAAGCAAATGCTGCTTCAAAGCCTTTTCAAACCTAGTGGAAAAACTACAGAAAGAACACTCAAAGATCTGGAATTCTTGAAGAAATGAGGTAGAAAATTCTCTTTCTTGACATACACCTGAAGAAAATACCAAAAAGAACGTTTTAGCTGCAGTAACAAGAAGTAAATTTTTCAGTAGATTACATATCACTGAATGGGGATATTTAGGAGTGGGGAGTGCCTGTATACCAATACTAGATCATTTATTAACAAAACTCATAATTCATTACATGTAAAAAATATAGAAAACAAGACATTTTTAAAAACTTAGTTTAATCAATGACAATGCAATACAATAATAGAATTCAATGCTTCTTATAAATATTAGAATAAGTAAGAGATAATATACAGGGTGTCCAACAAAGGACTCCCTGATTTTAAAATTAAATAACTCAGCAACGGAGATCGATAGAAGATTGAAACCGGTGGAATGCTTAGTCTGAGAGCAGTAAAAATCTCATACAGAAGTTTCAAAATTAGTCACAAATCTTGCCGACAGGTGGCGCTGTACGTTGCAATCGCTATTCAGAGTCCAAGAAGAAAGCTGTAAACTGTCCTATGCAAGCACGAAAAATGCACATTTTGAATCGATTGTGATGTGGTTGCAACGATTGCTTGCAAATGACAGTTTACAGCTTTCTTCTCGGACTCTGAATAGCGATTGCAACATACAGCGCCACCTGTCGGCAAGATTTGTGACTAATTTTGAAACTTCTGTATGAGATTTTTACTGCTCTCAGACTAAGCATTCCACCGGTTTCAATCTTCTATCGATCTCCGTTGCCGAGTTGTTTAATTTTAAAATCAGGGAGTCCTTTGTTGGACACCCTGTATATGGACTACAACTTCTAAGAAATCAGTATCACCATTTTGCACTTATATATGTGCAATTCAATTTTTAGATGTTGCATTTTCACATTTCAAAACAAATCTCACAAACAAGCAAGTAGGATGAATCCATCAAAGAATTCTATTCAGTGACTTAGAATGTTTGAAAAATATGTCTTAATTGCTTTTTTGATTCATTGCAGAGAAATTTTCTTAATAAACGAGAAAAGAAAATTTTAAATCTTACTAAGGCACATCCACTTCCTTCATAAAGATTTATTTTTTAAAAATTATGCATACAAGCAATACTTGCATTGAAAAACATCAAACAAAATATATAAGTATGTTTGTTGAAAAAAAATGACCAAATTCAAATCAATATTTAAAATGTGTTATTTAAAAAGTAAGAGACAGGAAACTGCTAGACACCAAAGATTATCAAATATAAAAAGGAACACCATTTCCCTTTTTAAAGGAATGCAATGGACTTAAAAATTGCTGAGTCCTTAGCTTAAAGAGGGGTTATAATGTAAATTGTATCAAGAAAGTGATTTGCTACATTCATAATAAGGAAAGGAACTGGAAGCAAATTTATCTAAACTGAACAGCTGAGCACAGGGGAAAAAACTACCATATTATTTAGATATATAATATATATAGAAAAATTCATAAAACATTTTTATGTAAGGAAAATTATAATGGCCTTCAGTTTAAATCAGTGACGAATCCAGGTCAGGGGGAGGCTAAGGCCATAAAAATTTTGTATCAGAACACTTGAACCTTACTTACCTGGCAATAAGAATCACAATGGACACGACAATATTTTGAATAACTTAATAAAAACAAAATGAAATAACTAGTCAAAAAATGCTTTTGACCGCATTAATTCTACAAGTACGAGTGAAATGACTAAAAAGCGGGCAAATTTGAGAGTCTGTCAAGCCAGAAAGCAATGTTGCCATGTTTTATTTTTTTAAAAAAGAGATTAAGAACAAAAAAAAAAGAGAATTTTGGTTTAGCTATGGGGGAGGCTGCAGCCCCACAGCAGCCCGGATTTGCCACTGGTTCAAACAATTTTCATCGTCTTGAGTGTTGTAATAAAGAATGAAAAAATTAGATATAATGGTGTTAACTTTCTAATGAAAGATTATATAAACAGGAAAGTAATTTTCACTACAAAAAAATCAATGAGTAATCAGATTAGGCACAATAATGAAAAGTATTCTACTAAAATTTCATTTGAAGATCAATATTCTTTCGTAATATGAAAATCAACTGAAAACCAACTTTTATTTTAAGCAATACTGCAATGGTTTTAAATAAGTACAAGTAAGATTACAGTAAATTAAGCACAATAATGGAATATTTTTTAATAAAAATATCAGAGACAAACATTTATCTCATTTTCTCCTACTTAAAACTGACAAGTGGATCCTTTAAATGCACAGATTTGTCCAATTCCACTGTTTAAAGATCGATAATGATGGACATATATTATACTGACACATTCTTTTATGCAGAAATCTTCAGATGAAGTGAATTAAACCAACAAAGGAAAAAAAATGGCAAATGTCAAAAAAAGTCCTATTTACACTGCATTTGATACATGAATAAAAGAAGCAGAAAAAAAACCAGATTAACCTTGATTTCAATGCTGTTTTAATGCAATTTAAAATCACATGGATGCTTTATGGTAAACTTCAAATGCAAAATTTTTCATTCATTATACTTTATAGAACTGTAAGCAAATAAAAAACATGATTTTACTTAAGAAATTAGTTTTAAAAACTTCAATAGGTTTCCAGAATTACGAATAAAAAAGCAACATTCTTGTGAGGTAACACCCAAAAACTTAAAAGGAAATTAAATAACCACATCTAAGAAATTAAATAAAACTTAGCATTTTTTGTTGCCATTTTTAAGTTTAAAAAAGTGATGTTCAGACAAAAAAATACAATAATTTAAAAATCAAATTGCATACATTTAAATGAATGAAAGAATAAGCGTGAGAATAAATAAAAATAGCAATATGTTGGTACGAACTTTTAATTCAAAAATAATTAAATATTACTTTTACTTCTGCTTTTTGAACTGCCATTACGAACTGAATATTATTTTGGGAATTGGAGGAAAAAACACACAGAGCTTTTTTAAAACAGAAGTAATATTGTCCGATGCAAGCAACATTCATATGATAATAATAAGTACAAAAAAATGAAACTCAATTGCACGGAAGTTAATTTAAATAATAATTGACACAGAAATATGCTACAACATTTTCTTTCAAGACTGAAAAATCAATAATTCAACATCTCTATGAATAAACTTAGAAAATTGACAAAAAAACAAATCATTCAACAACTTGAAAACCACACTAATTAACTAGCAATTAGTTTTAATTATCCTTACATTATTTTCCATTCCATACAAATTATCTATTACAATTCATGTCAAAGCTACTTAATTAAAATCAATATAATTCAAGTCATCTAATACATTAGCATGACAGAGTATGAATTCTCAGAAAAGGATAATTCATTACATGAAATGAAGAAAACGGTTTTAAAATAATTTCATATTTTCTTTAGTTATTTATGCAACAAAAAAAAATCCTACTTGTGGGTGCATCACTGAGAAAATCCAAAGTAGGCTGAGCATTCTAAGATTAATTCTGATTAGCATGCTTCAGCATATGACATCTCAACTGAATACGCTGAGCATACGTTTTATAACAGACTTGACATTCATAGGGTTTTTCACCAGAATGTAATCTCATATGTGTTTTTAGATTCCCTTTCTGAGTGAAAGATTTCTGACACACATTGCATATGTAAGGTTTTATTCCAGTATGAACTGTCATGTGAACATTTAAATTGCTAGTATATGGAGATGCATAAGGGCAATATGGACACTTCTTAACAGGATGCTTCCCCAAAGATTCAGATGACAAATCCTTTACTGTAGGAAAATCTGAAAAGATATATAAAAATACTGCTTTATGACAAAATTTCAAGTTTCCAGAAGAAGTTAAAAGACTGAATTTATTATAAAACTGGCATTTCAAAAAACTGTTATTATCATTTTGTGTTCAATTTTAGTGATGAAACACTCTGTGATTGTTAAGTTGACTACAGTGTAAATAAGATAGTTACTGTATTTGGCTGTATAATACAGAAACTGAAATTTCAAATCAATAAACTTGAATAATAAGCAAAAGAAATTTTTATTAGCTTATGCATCAATTGTGTACATGTTCAAGAAGCATAAGTTTGTGTACATTTTAAGAGCACAAATTTTGAAATGCATTATTTTTCAACGCAGATTTTCTAGCTACAAGTACCTAAAATTGTCACAAATTTCAAAAAAATTTTAAAGGTCAGCTTTCATGATACTACATAAAAAGTTCAATATTACAATGCTCATTTCCTTTTAAAAAAATTGCTATGAAGTTATGCCGTATTATACATTGGTTAAAAAGAAAAACTACATGACACATATTTACAAACACCCAAAAAGGAATGTTTCATCAAAATGCACCGAGTTTTTGGTACATTAGTAGCTCAATTGTTTTTCAGAAACTGAGAGAATAGTAAGAAATTACATGTTTCATGAGAATAAATCTTGAAATTTGTATAACTTTTGCAATGTGTGAGTAACATTTTAATAGTATAAATTTTAAAGTACAAATCCCAGTCACATTTTATGTACATTTTCCAGCTACCAGTACCCAAACGCAAAATGTTTATGATAGTTAAGCACAATAAATGCAAGACATGATGGCAAAATAACATTATAAAAATCAAACATATTAAATTCAATCAATTTTTAGGAAAGAAGTTTTAAAAACAGGTTCAGTTTTCTAAGAAATTTTTGATACACAAGGCGATATATTTTGAGCTATTATCTTAAAAAAAAAAAAAATGACAGAAATAAATAATTTACCAAATAATAACACTCTTCATATATTTAATTATTTTGTATACTTAATTATTATTATACTGAATAAATATAACGTTATGATACCAATTAAAAAAGTAATGTTATTAAGAAACATGAACTGCCTATACATAGCACAAAAATTACATTCATCACATTTTTAGAAAATGGAGCGTAAAAACATATACCACAAAAATTTCACTAAGCAGACACATAAATTTTATGAATTAAATGCATTTATACTTTGAAACTACATCCAAGTGAAGTGTCATTACAATACTTGACAATCAAGCAGTTCAATAGAGTTAATTATTCACATTAGTTATGTTCAATGTGCATGAATTGCTAGATCAGACTACAAAAATATAATGCTGATAACAGAAATTTCCTTATCATCAATAAGCAAGTATTCTATTCAGTGAACAAAAATAGAAACTATTCAGAAGAAGGAGTGGCGTTAAAATGGCAACAAGAGATACAAGATAATGTTTAAATCAAAACGAAAATGAACAAGATATCTTTAACTCAATAATGGAATCTGAATTGTTACATCATACAAAACAATTAATGGCATTTAAGGTATTGAGATTCAGTTATAAAATAGTAATATTACCAGCCTTTATTATTCTTGTACCATATAAACCGAAAAAAAAGTAAAAATCCATCATAATTCGTGAATTTATAACAAAAGAACATCTGAGTTAATGCCATTAATTTGACTAAACCAGTCATCTAAGGGTAATGTCATCTCAAATATTAATTACTTGCTGATACTCAAACATACCAAAAGAATGAGGTGCTTTTAAAAATAAGAGTATCAATGAATTTCTCTCTTAAAGAAAACCAATTAAAAACAAAATACCTCTCTGATTTTCTTTTATATACACATAAACAGAAATGACAAACATCTGAAACTCTATTCTAAGACTGATTCTGATCTTTATGATTTAATGCATGGCACCTTAACTGAATATGCTGAGTAAACTTCTTATTACAAACATGACATTCATATGGACGTTCGCCAGAATGCAGTCTCATATGTATTTTTAAACTTCCCTTTTGAGTGAAAGCTTTTTGGCAAATATTGCAGACATGAGGTTTTACTCCAGTATGAACTACCATATGGATATTCATATGGCTGGTATATGGAGTCGAGTAAGGACAATATCGGCATTTCTTTAAAGAAATCTTCCTGAAAGGTTCAGATGATAAATCCTTTTCACTTGGAGAATCTGGAAAGATATATAAAAGCATCAACTTATGATCCTAATTTTAAATAGAGAAACTGAATTGGGATACAAGTTGTAAACTACACATTTAAAATTTCTATTAATTGATCAACAAATTTAGCAGTGAATACAGAAAAACCAAACAGATTGTTAAGCAAAAAACAATAATTTTTATTTCCAAAAGAATTATTTATCAAACAGCAACATTTTCATGAACTGAACAACAGTAGCACAAATTCACAACTACATTTTTGTAATCAATCAATCAAATGTACAGAAACAGCTATTTTTTTATTAAGGTGTCTATGAAGCCCGCCTACAGTTATGAGAAAGTGGAAACTGAACAATCCTTTCTCACAGTACCTTTAAAATTGATATGAAAACCCTTTTAAATTAATTCTGTATGAATCAACCCCAGGGTTCATTCTAGGAGTGTTTTACAAAGCAATCCATCTCACAACTATTCTAATGATAAGTTTTTTGGTTAAAGTGAAGTTTACGGTGCAAAGCCCTTTCTCTCCACTTTAGCTTGCCAATTCCTTGCCGCCAAGCAGAAGACGGATTGATGACGTCAGAACATTTGTTTTGATTGCGCAGGAATCATTATATATTTATTTCGCGCTTCAGCATTGCGATTTTATTGGTCAGGTATGTGCTATTTATGATTTCATTGGTCAATTTCTTCAAATTTGAATAAAACTTCATTTGGAATTGAAATTCTAATTTTTGGAATTTTTTTTAAAAAACCTAGATTCATAACATTCAGAGAAAAAGCGAAGCTACTATTTTCCCGCTTTGCTAAAAGCAAAGCCGCTGATGTTTTTTTTAGTTTAAAAAATTTGCTCGGAACCCACTCGAAATGCCACAGGCATTGAGTCCACAAGGCAACAATAAAATGCTCACAGTGAAACCAAAACAAATGTTCTTACATGGCCCATCGTTCTTATAAGCCACCTTGCTCTTGGCGACAAAAGGTTGGTGATTCTAAGTAGGGAGGAACGGGTGTGCACCGTAAACTTAACTTTTACCAGTCTTTCCACTGCCTAGCTTTTTACAAAAAATAAACTGCAGCACTACTGCCTAAAATTTTGAAAATTAAACTGCCCTTTTTTTTCAATAGATTAACAACATTCAGTTGTTAATTTTACTAAAATATCCATAGTTTGCTCTAAAGTGGCTTCAAAATACATCTGCTTAAAACCCCAAAATAAGCATGGACTATATTTAAAAATATCAAGCATCTGAAGAAAGAATCAGCGATTTATATGCATCATCACAAACAGCCTTAGTAAGTGGCCGTGATAAATAAAAAATATTAACATCTAAAACTTTTCACTTCTCATGACAAACGGCTACTCCTATTTGTAACCCTTTATTGGTCATTATTTTTTACACCTTTCATGAGAACCTTAGAAAACACAATCAAGATAATATATGGTGAAAAGTTTTTGCAATTCTTTTTTCTTCAGTATAATCGTACATCCTTTAAACATTAACAAAAATTAACTGATGAGCTAATAGTGCCTCAATAATGTCAAGCAAATAATTAAAAAGAAAGTCAGGTTGATAATTTACAAAAGAAATTCAAATAATAATTTTTTTTTTAAATTCATTCTCAAATTTCATTCTTATTATAAGAATAATACACAATTATTCAAAGCTTTAAAAAGTGGAGTAAGTAACATTCAGTTCAAATTCAAATGTTTCATACATAAAGCACATTATTACAAAATTAAAAGCTGTTTTGATCTAATTTTTTTAAATATTAAACATTATTAATATTTATTATATGTTGCTACATCATGTGCTGTTTTTCTCTTTTATACAGCAATCAAGAGCTAATATTTTATTAACATTTTAGTTTAAAATTAAAACAAATTTAATTCAAGAACCATTTGTTCTTCTTCTTCTTTCTAATCCTTCTGATCTGAATCAGATCCATGAGATTGTTCTTAATGTTAACTTGTTCTTATTAATTAAAGCAGGAAAATGCTTTCTTATTAAATAAAATAATGAACTGTATTGATAAATGCTTTTTTTTTAAAAAAAAAATTAGAGATGGAGTGACTTTTTTTAAATCCTGCAATCCATTCTTCATTTAAAGCATCTCAATAATAATAATCTTTAAGAAAAAATCACACAAACACAAAAAAATATTGAGAAAGTTTTCCCAGAAAAGCCTTAAACAAGAAGACTACTTCATATATTCTAATGATTTCTCATGCTTTAATAAATGATCTTTTAAGTGCTGATGCTGTACAAAGTCTCTGCTGCAAAGATGACACTTGAATGGGCGTTCACCAGAATGTAGTCTCATGTGAGTTTTGAGATTCCCCTTTTGAGTGAAAGACTTCTTGCAGACATGGCACACATAGGGTCGCTCTCCTGTATGAACTGCCATATGAGTCTTCACGTTGCCACCAGATGGAGATGAATATGGGCAATATGGACATTTCCTTATAGAAATATTCGATTCAAACGATAAAATTGAGTTTACATTTGAGAAATCTGCAAAAATAAAATAACAATGATGTTACTGATTTATCCAATTCTATAAGAATTAAACAGATAAGAAACTAAAGTTAATAGAGTACAGTGTTGAAAATTTGAACAAACTAGGTTGTAACTCATCCTAAGTATTGAATTTTTTTAATTTTCAAATATGATATTAAACTTGATATGTGTAATGCAATGATTTTAAATAAGAAAATTAATGAGATAATTAACAAAAATAATTGTTTTAATTAAAAAAAACTAAAGACAAAAAAATATTTAAGGGGAAAAAAAACCAACAATGTCCACAAAACAGATTTTAGAGAATTATGAATTTATCAAAATATAACTATGAAAAATCAGAATTTTTTTAACTATAACATTTAGATGTGTGTGAAATGCAGTGCTTAGTAATGGAGAAAGTTTGGGCTATTTTTTTTAACAAAAAGAAAAAAAATGAAATTATATTATGGGAAAACCTGCAGGATGTCTGCAAAACAAATTTCAGAGAATTATACATTTATCACAGTTAAAACTAAAAAATAATAATAATAAGCATATCAGAACTTTTTTTAGCTATAGCATTTATATGTGTATGAAATTAGCATTTGGTAATTAATGGAGAAAGTTTAGACTAGTTCCGAGCAAAAAACTGCATTATTCCTTAAGTACCCAAAGACTTTTCTTTTACCTTCACAAAACAATAGAAAAAAGAGAATTCTCTCAAATTAGAGAATCTTCACTTTTGATTTTAAAAATTGGTGATATCTATCAATTCAATGATGATGTATGATTAGTTGAATAAGAAATACCATTCCTTTGATTAACAAAAAAAAACAACTTCATTTTTTAAAAAATGTTTATTAATAAGGAATCAGCCATTCATCATTGACAATTGAAAGAGAATATGTGACACAAAACCTTTTAAATACTGCTGTTCTTATCCATACATCAACATCATAATATAGCCTTACCACCGCCACATTTTGCATATGAAAACTTAAGCACTTTTGAAGTGAGACAAATGTTAAAATAAATATTTAAAAATTCCTTTCACCACATATGATAAATGAAAATTATTTCCACTAAATATATATAAATAATTATTAAAAATACAATCCTTCGAAAACAAGCTATTGTGGCATTTTATGGTACAAAAAAATATGAGCCTTTAGGTGCTGATATTGATTAAATGCTTTTTTACAAAGTGAACACTTATATGGGAGTTCTCCAGAATGCAATCTCATGTGAGTATTAAGGTTTCCTTTTTGTGTGAAAGATTTAAAGCAGACACCACAAGTATAAGGTCTTTCTCCAGTATGTTTATTCATATGGTCCTTTAAATTTCTCCAAGTTGTTGTAATAAAAGGACATAAATGGCACTTCTTGTCCAAATTCTTCTTATAAGATGCTGAAGATGACGAATGTTTCCCTGGCATTAAATCTAGCAAAAATTAAAGTACTTAAAATTAAAATAATGAAAACATGCATAAACAAACAATAAAAATTACAAAAGACAGAATATAATAATAGAATTAAGGCAGGAAAATATCTCCCGACTACACAGTAAACATGTTAAAAGATGCAGTGGCGAATTCAGGGGGGAGGCTATAAGCTAAACCAAAATTCTTGATTTTATTTAAAGTCACTACAACTGTTTGTTCTGAATTTTCATTTTTAAAAAAATAATAAAATCGTGACAACATTGCTTTCTGGCTTGACAGGCTCAAAAATTTTCCTACTTTTCCACTCATTTCACTTGTAGCTTTGAAGCAGTCGAAAACATTTTTTGGCTAGTTATTTCATTGTATTTTTTATTCAATTATCGAAAGTGTTGTAGTGTTCTTTATGATTCTTATTGTCATATGAGGAAAGTCTGCAAAGTGTTTTCGTTGACATAAGCCATGAGGTGTGACATTCGTCACTACAATACAAAATTTTTATGACCTCAGTCCTCCCCCCAGACCCGAATCCTGGATTCGCCACTGTAGAGATAAAAACACAAGTGAATGAATCATACACTGATATTTCATTTCCTTGCATTAATTACATTTGATGATTCATTACATTATATATCAGTATAAGAATCAGGGTTGTCTTAACATATTTCAGCATGCTGGGCTAGGGTTATTTGGCATCCCATCAGAACCTTAAATAAGAATTTAAGCCTTTGGCCATAAGAAAATATCTGCCTAATAAAATAATTAAGAAGCAAAAGAAAAAAAGTCGGCTGTTCTCTGATCAAAGCCTTAAAATTTGGCATTAAAAAGCAAAAAAAAAAAAAAGTCAGCTGTTCCCTGAATCAAGGCCTTAAAATTTGGCGAATTGAAGCCTTTTCACATTTCAAGTTATAATTAAATCACAAAATTAAAATAATTTCAGCATGGTAAATTTGTAGAAGACCCCTTTCAATCAATGGCGCACCCAATTAACCTATTGGATAAAATGGCCCTGATAAGAGTACTCAAATGCCTTTATTCAAAGACTTTATATCTTTCAAATTTTGAATTTAACAAATAAATATATTACATAAAATATGAATAATTGGGAAAAAACTTTTAAAACTTTCATACATATCCATGGGCAATAATAAGAATAAAAATTAATATTTATATGCATATTAATTGTTTCAAGGATCTTTATTTCAATGTTTCCCACTTATTCATATGGAACAGGAAAACAAAATACGGTACTTACGTATTAACGCCACCGAGGCTACAGATTTGGCGGTTTTTGTACTTACGTATTAACGCCAATTTGGCGGTTTTTGTAATTATGTATTAACACCAATTTGGCGGTTTTTAAGTGGTGCCAATTTGGCGGTTTTTAAGTGGCGCCAATTTGGCGGTTTTTGTACTTACGTATTTACGCCAATTTGGCGGTTGTTAAGTGAGGCCAATTTGGCGATTTTTAAGTGCCTCCAATTTGGCGGTTTTTGTAAACAAGATTGCTCTTTATTGGCGCATTACCGCCAATCTGTAGCCTCGGTGGCATTAATACGTAAGTACCCAAAATACTAAGATATTTTAACAATGATGTCTGCATCTGCAACAGAAACACTTTGATTGGTTAGCAATATTTTTCACAGAATTCCTGTTTTCAGCAAATAATTAATCAGCAATGGATTTAATGCCAATTTTAGATGCAACACCATTATGATATCACAGAATGACAAAAAGTTTAATTACATACACACATATCTTTCAAATTTAGGACAGAATCTATTTCTTCTTTCATCTTCAATTTTATCTCTGACATAAAATAGACAAAATTTTCATCCACTTCAAAAATTCTTAAGGCAATCATCCACAGAACACTCGTAGACCATACGAATGCATTTTGTTCACTTTATTTTACTTGATAATAATAATAATTAACTTGCAGTTATTGTAAGTTAATTCAATTTCTGCATAAATAGATTCTACACATCAGACTTCAGAACAAAATTAGAAAGAGAAAACTTGTTTTTGTATTCTGAAGCAAATGTTACATTACTGAAAATTGTTAATAGATTTGATGATTAATATACAAAAACAAAAACTCACATATTGAATTTTAATTAACTGTGAAAATAAGAAACATTTTCAAAGCTTCATTTTGTAGTGAATAATTTATTAAAGCAACTTATAAAATAAACCTTATTGAGATTAGTGTTATTTATATCTAGAGCAAAGAAAAAAAGTGCAAAGAATTTCAATGGCACAAATTTAAGCAACATTGATTTTGAAGTACTTTCTGCATGCCTCAACATTTATATAGTTGCTAAAAAGTTTCCTTGGCCTCAATATCCGATTGGTTGCTTGGAAGTTGGCCATAAGTAGAAGTAACAGCTAACAATATCAAGAATTTTGTGCGAGTAGAACTCTTCCATGAAGCAGAGCTCTACTAGATGAAGTACAGTTCACAAGAGGATGGGGCAGTACAATATGTGTTTTGTACTGATCTGACTAAGGGACAATCAGTACACAGATAGCATGATCTTGTGCTCTGTCCGTTGCCCCAAATTCTTGTGTTTGTAGTCTCATAATGAATTTTAAGTCAGTTGTCAAGTAGACATCAATATCCGAAAATAACACCATCCGTCTCATCATATTTTGACTGCCTCTTCAAAATTTGAAAAATATTGCTCATTCGATTCATTTTAACCTTTAAAACAGGTAAAATCAACCAATGTGAGCTCCAGCAAGTATGGCAGATGCTCATGAGTGAATAATTCATTAATTTTGACCACATACCTTTTAAGAACTGGTGTCCAATATGTAAATATGAATGGTAAATCAGTCCAGCCCAATCATGTGGATTACTAATGACAATATATAAAGTAACAAATACAAATAAGAAATATAACAATCAATAATAAGAATATAAAAACATATAGAATATGAATATAAGAAAAATAAAAATTAAATAAATTGTGACCAATGCGTGTAAAGGCACAGTCTTGTTGCAGAATTCGCTTATTTTATTGCTTATTTCCACCGCACGGTCTTGCACTAGTGCCTCGCACGCAGCGAAAATTCCGAATAAAGTTCTTCATTCACATTTTGGCATTGTGGAATTAGCTCATAACGAATGACAGCTTGTAATAATGATAAAAAAGAACATTCACCCTGCTTTTGGCCATCTTCAAAACTTGCTCGATCTTTATGAGACTGCTTCCAACAATCCTTCATATCCTTTCTTTTTTGGCAATTGCTTCATTTCCACAGATTTCATAAAGAATTTTTTGTCATAAAACACAAAATTTGATGATTGGCCACTGTTCCACAGCAGACATTCTGAAATTTGACAACGGAAGGAAACTTGTTCAATAATAATGCTTGAGTCAATTGGCAGAAGAAACTGAGAAACCATCACACTGCCAGCTGGCCATCTCATTCCTTGGTACCATTTCAACAGCAACTGTTTCTTTTACCTATATCCTCCCTGATCCCATCGGGGGGCAATGAGAAGCCGCCAGATAAGTAAGCAGGATCTCGCTTCCCAAGTGGGTACAATATTGGTTGGGGCTTGCCTCTGCTGGTGATAGTGCGTGTCTCCTATGGGAGGGGTCGGGCCTCGGTTGGTGATGGTCATTAGGACTCCGGCTTCAGCACTCAAGCTGCCACAGAGACTAACATTCAGATATACCAGACAGCTTCGTCCCAGATCAGAGCGATTTTGATATGTACCTTCCCTGACATTCTCTCAGCATGATTCTAGGAACTTTTAGATTATAAATGTATAATAAACTTTCATAGTACATAACTCACTATACTGATCATTTTGCATAAAAAATTTAAATTTTCATGTAATAAACATGACAATCAGTCTTTAAAAAATACAACATGAAAAAGCAAATCGAAAAAAAGAAACAAATTTAAATTCATCACTTAATCTTGACACTTATATGGTTTCCATATAAAGATGAAAATTCCCATAAAAAGTAGAAGTTAATACAATTAAGTACACAGTAAAAGGAAATTTTAAAAATAGAACTATAAATTAATATGATATTGGGAACACAATATAAGTTCAGAATGATACAAGTTTTGAAATTAATACATTATCCAATTACTGCGCTTCTCTGACATTTCAATGAAAAAAATCTGAACCAAAAACTGATATTGCATCTCTACATTAATTCCCTTTGAAAATTAATCAACACAAATAAAAAGTATTCATATAAAAAAAATCTTAACTATTTCATCCAGAATACAGAATCCTACATGGTACATTCATATATTAATGTTAGAATTTACCTATTCCTCAAAATCTAAATTTAATAAGCAACTTTTTACTTGAAGCGATTAAAACATTTTTAGTGAATCAAGCGTTAATGCGCAGTATCAAAATTTAGATGTGAAGACAATTCGCAATTGTGATTTGACAACTGTTCAATGATCTAACTTCAACACCAGGATCTTATTCTTGAAGAAAAGGGAAGCCTCAGATATTTTTAACATTTACACTTGTAACAAGAATATTTCCATTTGGTCAGTAAAATATATTTTCTATATATCTCACTCCGTCACTTTTTTAAAACAATATAAAGGGAGCACATGTTTTCTCATCAGCATTTTTAAATTGTCCATTTTATTAAGAAATTGACAAAATTTATCACTTGAAAGAGCTCGAGACATTTGCCTACAAGTTTTCCAGTGCTATTCAACAAAATTTTGACAAATTTAATGCATATTTTCAAATGTTTTCACAAAAACAAAATACCCGATACATTCAATGTATTAAAAAAGTTATTTTAGATTTGACAATAAAGAAAGTTTTCTATTCTCAGAGGGGAAAAAAAAGTCTTATCGAGAATAGAAACTGGAGCAATTTAGTTAGATTAATGAAAAGTTTTGAAACATATGCTGATTGCTTTGGTGTGAACCTAATAAATTTGAATAAGATGACATGCAAGTTGGAACAGTTCTCTAGACTTCCAGCTCATGACAGCGGCAGGAAATTTGACTCTTGACAAATTTAATATGTCCTTATACGGATCTTTAGTGAAAGTGGATCCTAAGCACGGGTGTAGCGGAATGTACCAGAACACCATTTCAGCACGGCTTTTTCTTTTACGAGAAATAAATAACAAAAAATTGTAGAAACATCCTTAAAACAGTGTGATTTTTGTCACTCAGGTTATCTAAGACTTTGTTGCCAACCCCATGTGGGTAAAATTTAAGTGCTAGTTTCAGTTTAGTTATACACCCTGTTTTGAAGCAACTCGAGGGCTATTTTGAAATGGACTTGGTAATTTGGAACCATGGTCAGATGACAAGGATGAAACTTGAATTTGCACCTCCCTCTCAAAGCTTCCCACCACACCAGTGGGAAGACGACTGATCCATGCCAGATTTAACGAGCATCAGGCCCACAAACACGGTGGATCTTCGGTGGAATCGGGTGTCAAATCTGGAGCCCTCCGGCTTCGAAGCTGAGACTTTACCACTAGGCATTGCAACTCCAAATTTAAGCACTTAGTTTATTAGTTTCTGTGTTAGAAATAAAATGAGCTTAGGGTACAATTTTCAATATTTGCTCATTTTAAGAAAAGATGCTCTGTCAAAAAAAAAAAAAAGCCGAAAAATTTTGCAGCCTGCAATTCTTTTCAGACTGAAAAACTCTGGACTCTATAGACAGAAATTCATGAATTTCAGAAAGATAAATCAAAATTCATGATTTCTCATGATCAGTAGACAACTTGCTTTATGATCTCAAATATTTATTTTAACAAGAGGGATTTATTCAATAGATCTCTGATTCATAATTGGAACAAAAAAAAAAACTTTTTTAATGAGACATGAAACTAACAAAGATTCGTCATAAGATAACTTATTTATTAACAATGCTGATTAAAAAAATTATGTTAACAATAAAATCATTTACATCAGCAAATGAATAATTGCAATAATTAAATTACATAAAGGTGAAAGTCAAACTAATTATATTTTATATGGCTTAATATACCAAGAAAGAATGTATTAAAAAAAATCTTTATTACAAGACTCAAGAATTGATTCTTAGTTGGTTTGTGAGGTTTTTTATTCAAAAACCACAAACAACAATGAATAAAATCCATTAACTAAATAGTAACTATAATAAAGAACATAGACAAACAAAAGGTATAATATCAGTATCATAGTTTACCTCTCTTGTTTATTAGTTCCACTATATATCTTTCTGATTATATATCTCCTTTTCCTGTTCATTCAACAAATATCACTTAAGAAAAGAGAAAGGGAAATTTGGATTTAAAAAAAAGGAGAGAGAATATGTCAATAAATATCTGTATCATGATTCAAATGTTCACGAATGTTCGCGCATCTCATGTCTTCTCAGATGAACGAGCTGGGTAAATTTTCTGCCGCAAATTTGACACTCGTATGGTTGCTCTCCTGAATGTAACCTCATATGAATTTTGAGGTTTCCTTTCAACGTAAATGACTTTTGGCATATGGTACAAATATACGGCTTCTCTCCAGTATGGATAACCAAATGATTCTTTATGTTCGTAGAATGTAATGATGTGTATGGGCAAAACGGACAACATTTGGTAGAACTGTTTATAAAAGAGCTCATTTGACTTGAAACTATAAAAAGAAAGAAATCTCCTTAGTTTTTAATTTAAAATCAAATGATTATTAGAAATCAAATGTAATAGAAATAAACAGATACAGCAGGTTTCACACACACACAAAAAGAAATCAAGAAAACATACAAAATAGTTACTAACATGCTTTTAATGAAATACAAAGCATTTTAACAAGGGACTACATTCCTCCCATTGGGGTCTCAGGAAGGAATTCGATTCACACGCCAAACCGTCACAAAAAATGTTGCATGGGAATGCTCTATATCTCGGTAACTACATATATTAAGAACATAACTAATGTCTTATTTTAGAGATAAAGGGTAAAAACAGAAATTACAAAAAAAAAAATCGGAAAAGAGTCGCATGAGTAAAGTAGTCCTACACCTTTAACATCAGCGGCTGTTTGATCAAGACAGCCTCCCATCATTTTTTCAATTATTTTAATTAGAAAATAGCAGATGGAATTTCCATTATAAAACGCTACACATATTCCAGCAACCAGAAATTTGTAATGAAGCATACTTCTGTCAGCTGACTTTCATTTTTTTAATCATCAAAATGGAAACAGCAGAAAACAAATTCCACACGGTGCTACTTAAAATGAAACAGAATTAATAATTTTTACTAAACACTAGGTTTGGAAATACAGTACAACCCCAGCTAACTGAACTGGGGAGGGGGGGGGGGCAAGACGTTTCGGATCAAGATTTTTTTTATTCAGCCACTAACATCTAGAACTATTTTGTATCAAAAAACAATAAGTTATTCTGACATGTTTAGAGTGAAAAACAAATTAAAAAATCTCTTTGGTGGCTACATTCGCATTGTTTATTCAAGTTAACCCTCTGTCAGGCACAATATTTGCACCAACGAATTTGAGAGCAAGGCGGCTGACAGGTACAGATAAACAATATTGTAATTAATATTGTTAATACCCATTAATTTTAATATTCTGAAATTAATCAATGACCTTCTTGTAGAGGCTTAAAAGAGAAAAAGTGTGGATATTGTTGCAAAAAAGATCCGCATTTGTGATTATTCTTACGCAGTTCAGTACATGTCTTTTAGAATTGCGATTTTAGAGGCATTTCGGATAACCAGTGTTTTACTGTAAATTATAAACAAGAAATTACCTATCTTGTTAATATGCAGAAATATGCATTCTTATCCAATTTCAGCAAATGAAATGAAGTAACTTCTACATAGGCAGTTAAATTCCAAAATTATTCCACATGTTTAGCAACTTTATTAGATTGTATTAGCTTTAGATAGTATTAGATAGCACTGCAGAATGGAAATCATCAAAAATCAATACATCATTCATGAGACCATATATTTTCCAGTCATGACTTCACACAAAGTAAGTTCATTATGTCTTATAAAGTAAAACATATATATGATAAAAACAATTTAGTGAAAATAAGAAATAATGAAAAAAAATTATGCATTAGAAAAAATGCATTCATGACAAACTGCTGTTCAATACAAATTTCAGAAAGAAGAGAAAAAAACGAACACATACAATAACATCATTTAAACATGTAACCCAGAAAGTAATTCACAATGTAATTCATATTTATTAGTCAATAAACAAATAAAATTAGCACAAAAGCTATGATACACAAAAAAGTGTTGAATGATGTATTACTTTTAAGGGTTAAAAAAGACAGAGACCCTTTTGAAACATAAGCACTTCCAATATGATTGGCAATACTAATGATTATTTTTTAAACCACCTAGGTTGTATTTAAATCTACACAACTCAGAATCAGTAAATCATTTTTTTATCTCTAAATTCTTTTTGAACATGTATAATAATCTAATTAAACAGTAACTGTATTGCAGAACATTGAAAGCAAAATGTATAATATTAAAATATCTTTTTTGCACACTTTTTCTTCCACATGATACTTCTTTCTGATTATAACTTCCCTTTTCCTACCAATTCAACAATATATTGTACAACTCTTCCACAGTAAATAAAAAAAATACAAAAAAGGGAGAAAATGTCAAAGAAAGAGGAAAACTTGAATTAAAAAAGATGAATTAGATGATAATTAAGAAAAATGTTCATGAATGTTGCCTCAACTCGTGTGATCTCAGATGAATGAGCTGGTTAAATTTTCTGCCACAATTCCGACATTCGTATGGTTTTTCTCCAGAGTGCAATCTCATATGAATTTTTAAATTCCCTTTCAAAGAAAACGATTTTTGGCAAATATTGCAAACATATGGCTTCTCTCCAGTGTGGACTACCATATGGTTCTTTATGTTCGTAGAATGAAAGGAGGTGTACTCACAATAAGGACACTGTTTGGTTGCTTGCTTTATAAATGAAGCAGATGAAAATGAATTCATTTGACTTGAAACTATAAAAAGAAAAAAATAACAATCACTTTGTGATTAAGATTGCTCAAACAAATGATTAGTCAAAGAAAGTCTATATACAAATGAATCATTGATGGCAGAAAGCACACAAGTCACTTAATATTAAAATGTTGGGAGCTTTAACCTCTTAAATTTTACCCGAACATCATTCTGGCACTGCGAAAGGGAAATTCCCCGATTTGCTTGGGCAGGTTATTTTTCTAAGCCAATCCACTGATTTTCACGGCTTTTTCACTTTCTTTACTTTGCAATGCTTCTAGTAAATGGCTTTAGCAATCTAATGTTGGATAACAAAACACAGGGTTCATATTGTATATATGAGAGTAAAATTCAGGAGTTTCTATGGATTTTTTCAAGAATATAGTACAGAAAATTCAGGAGATAATGTGAAAAAAACTCAATTGTAAGGGAGTAGGGGGTAGTGTGGACAATTTTTATAAAATTGGAAAAAAAGTATACTAAATATCAATTCTCCCATCTTTTCTGATTGCGGTGACTTGGAACATGCACAGTAGACTCTTTCGGGGCTAAGTAAGGTCAGAAGTAAGAATTCCAGTCTCCAGCGACTTTCTATCAATAAGGAAAAATAAAAAAGTTATTATTTTTATGTTTTATAATTTTATCTTTTGCTCTTCGATTGTAATTTTTCAGGAGACAAAAAGGAATATCAGAATAAAAAACACAATTTTCAGTTTTCAGGGCCCTTAGAAAAAAAAGCAAAATTCAGGAGTTTTTCAGGAATTTCAGGATGAATACGAACCCTGAAAAGAAGTATAAATCAATTTTTAGGTCAGGTAAACCAGTTATTAGGTCCTTTTTTTCTCTGCAATTAAAAATTATCAAAAACTAATAAAACTAACTCTTGTAAACATTTTAACTGCCAATTTGAATTTATAAAATCAATTTGAATACAAAATTGGTTATAAAAAATATGCTTATTGTTGGACATAATATGGCAGAAAAAAAAAAGAAGCTATTAAGAGGTTAAAGAAATGATAATTTTTTAAAATTGATTTTAAAAAAAATTACCTGCTAAATTTTATATACCTATAGAGCAGTGGCGGCTCATCCATAAGAGCTGCAGTCCCTCCTGAAATTATTTTAAAAGATTGTATTTTTATTCTAATTGGCTTACTTTTCCACTTTGAGAATTCAGTGATCAACGAAAATGGCAAAAAAGGAAAAAAAAAAAAAAAAATGTAAAGGGAAGACTGAAAATCAATCAAGAATTAAGAGAGACAGACCAGAGCTGCATCAAGTTTTGCGCCTCCCATGGATCCGATATTAAAGCAATGATCAACGCGAAGTGGGAGAAAAGCAACCCTTTCTCTGCTTAAAATTGCATTCATTTGAGCTGCATTTTTTCCAGCTCACGATTGGCATGACTTCCTCATTTGGCTTTTTTCCCCCCTCAGTAGTTAAAAAGGTTTTTTTTTAAATCCAATTCTGGAGGAGTTGTAATTTTTTGCTTCTTCATGTTTTTTCGGGTGCTGATGATGATTTTGAGGTTTGCCACCAATAATTTTTGTTGGAATTTTAGTTATAGCCAAAAAAAAAAAACAATTTTTCCCATTTTTTTGCTTATAACTCAAAAACTATCAACCTTTAGTATATCATTATATACCAAAATAATCAGCACAAAATTAACTACAACTTAGGTCTATACAACTTTTGCAGCACTGCTTGGTTCTGCTGATGAGCCGCCACTGATATAGAGTCCCTTTACCTGACTCATCATTTCTTCAGTCATTATGTAAATACTCTTATAGAATGTAAAAAGAGCATAAATGCAATTTTGAAAAAAAAAAAAAATTGACTCAGGGGGTTACTACAATCAACAATTCAAATGCACACACAACAAATTTCATACAAAAGAGGAAAGAGAAAGAAATAAAATAAAGATAACAAATTTTAAAACACAAAAGATTTCACTTATATATATTTTTAATTATTATTTCAAACACTATTCAGAGATGTAATTTTTGATATAAGCACTTCAAAAATTCTACATAATCAGAAATTAGTAATGTAGCATATTTTATTCAACAGAATTCATTAACAAAATGCATATTAAGTCACAAATGGGATCAAGAGACAACAAGAACTCAGTTTTATTCTAAATTAAACACAAGTTAAAAGCTTTACAAGACAGTAGGTTTGGAAATAATATTAATGCAAGAAAATGACTTTCCTTCTTAATATACAGAAACAGATATGTTTATACAATTCCTGCATAAGAAATCAAATAACTTCAACCTAAGTACTTATTTTAGTATTATTATGCACATTCAGCAGCTTGATTCAGATCTAATAGTTCAGAATGAATAATAAAATATCAGAGCATAATTCAGAAACTATAATTATCCAGAAGTAAATACGATAAGATCATCATTACCTTAGTGCAAATGAAATACAAACATGAAAAAACAATAATAGTAATGAAAATATGTAAGAAAATATTTATGCTTTAGAAAAATGCAGGTACTTTTTCGTTAGCCGGGCGCAAGCAAAAAAATGCCAAATAATGTAGAATTCCGCCAAATTTCTTACAACAATTTTTTTGGCGACTTGGCTCACGTTTGGTTCACAATTGGCGACATTTGCGCATGGCTAATGGAAAATCACTTCGCTCTTGGCTGTTCACAATTGGCGACATTTGCACCTGGCTAACGGAAAATCGCTTCTTGGCGACTTGGCTGTTCACAGTTGGCGACATTTGCGCCTGGCTAACGGAAAAGTACCAAAATGCATTAATGACAAATTATTCTGGAATACAAATTTCAGCAAAAATTAAAACAAAGAGAAAAGTGACGATAAAAATTAATACAAACTGCTAAACACATAATTCACCATTCATGCAATCACCAATGCACACAAAAAAGGATATCAAAATCAAACACAAATTTCTTAAAAAATGTATTTAACGGGAAAAAAATTCCTCCTGAAACATATATACTTCCAAAAAAATCAATAATAAAACTATCTGTTTTTTATATCAACTAGATTTCATTGAAAATCTGTCAAACTCAGAAGCCATATTGTCATTACATTTTTTTCTTTTATTTAATAGTTCTTTATTTCATTATGATATGAATTACAAGCAATAACTACAAAATAGAGAATACAGAAAAGCGAAAAACATAATATTAAATGTCTTTTTAAGCTTTTTTTTTTTCCTTACTAACTCCTTAATAATAATACTGTTCTTGTTAATTATCTTCTTTTCTTAAATATTACTTAAAATGCTTTTGTAAATAAAATAAAATGCATAAAAAAATTTTGAAAGAGAGGAAAATTTGGATGAAAATAAAGAGAATATCAATATAAATATCTGGATCATGATTCAAATGTTCACGTGCTGCAATTTATGTCTACTCAGTTGAATAAGCTGATTAAATTTTCTGCCACATTCTTGACACTCATACGGTTGTTCCCCTGAGTGTAATCTCATGTGTATTTTCAAGTTTCCTTTCAACGTAAATGACTTTTGGCATATGGTACAAATATACGGCTTCTCTCCAGTATGGATAACCAAATGATTCTTTATGTTCGTGGAATGTAATGATGTGTACGGGCAAAATGGACAACATTTGGTAGAACTGTTTATAAAAGAGCTCATTTGACTTGAAACTATAAAAAGAAAGAAATCTCCTTAGTTTTTAATTTAAAATCAAATGATTATTAGAAATCAAATGTAATAGAATAAATAAATACAACAGGTTTCACACACACAAAAAAAGAAATAAAGAAAACATGCAAAATAGTTATACTAACATGCCTTTAATGAAATACAAAGTCTTTTAACGTAGGACTACGTTCCTCCCATTGGGGTCTCAGGAAGGAATTTGATTCACACGCCAAAAAGCCACAAAAAATGTTGCATGGGAGATCCTCTATATCTCGGTAACAGCATATGCTAAAAGCATAACTAATGTCTTATTTTAGAGATAAAGGGTAAAAACAGAAGTTAAAAAAAATTGAAAATCGGAATTGTAGATCAGCGACTACCGAGTCGCAAAGTTGGGCAAAAATACGCATGAATTGATGACATGATCCTCTATATCTCGGTAACTACATATATTAAAAACATAACTAATGTCTTATTTTAGAGATAAAAGGTAATAATAGAAGCTACAAAAAAAACTTACAAGTAATTTCGAGCAACAAAAGAGTCATGTGAGTAAAGTAGTCCTATGCCTTTAGAATCAGCAGCTGTTTGAAAAAGACAGCCTCCCATCATTTTTTCAATTATTTTAATTAGAAAATAGCAGATGGAATTTCCATTATAAAACGTTCCACAAATTCCAGCAACCAGAAATTTGTAATGAAGCACACTTCAGTCAGCTGACTTTTATCTTTTTTAATCAACAAAAAGGAAACTGCAGAAAACAAATTCCACACAGTGTTACTTAAAATGAAACAGAATCAATAAGTTTTACTAGACAATAGGTTTGGAAATACAGTACAACTCCAGCTAACCGAACTGGGGGGAGGGGGCAAGACGTTTCGGATCAAGATTTTTTCCGATTCAGCCAGGAACATCTAGAACTATTTTGTATCTAATGACAATATGTAATTCTGACATATTTCGAGTGAAAACACAAATTAGAAACTCTCTTTGGTGGCTACACTCGCATTCTTTATTCAAGTTAACCTTCCGTCGGGCACAATATTTGCACCGACAAATTTGGGAGAAAGGCGCCCAACAGCTACAGAGATACAATATTGTAATTAATATTGTTAATACCCATTAATTTTAACATTCTGAAATTAATCAATGACCTTCTTTTGGAGGCTTAAA
This sequence comes from Araneus ventricosus, assembly GCA_013235015.1. Taxonomy (NCBI): domain Eukaryota; kingdom Metazoa; phylum Arthropoda; class Arachnida; order Araneae; family Araneidae; genus Araneus; species Araneus ventricosus. Next base: position 65,391 of record BGPR01002595.1, on the reverse strand, counting down.
AGAGAAAAAGTGTGGATATCGTTGCAAAAAAATTCCACCTTTGTAATTATTCTCGTGCAGTTCAGTACGTGTCTTTTAGAATTGTGATTTTAGAAGCATTTCGGATAACCTGGCTTTCAGTTAACCAATGTTTTACTTTAAATTATAAACAAGAAATTACCTATCTTGTTAATATTCAGAAATATGCATTCTTATCCAATTTCAGCATATGAAATGAAGTAACTTCTACATAAGCAGTTAAATTCCAAAATTATTTCACATGTTTAGCAACTTTATTAGATACTTAGATAGTATTAGATAGCACTGTAGAACAGAAATCATCAAAAATCAATACATCATTCATGAGATGAGTTAAAAGTCAGTAGGTTTGGAAATAATATTAATGCATGAAAATGACTTTCCTGCTTCATATGCAGAAACAGATATGTTTACAAAATTCCTGCATAAGAAATCAAATAACTTCAATCGAAATAATTATGTTAGTTTTATTATGCACATTCAGCAGCTTTATTCAGATCTAATATTTCAGAATGAAACAAAATATCGGAACATAATTTAGAAATAATTAATTATCCAGTAGTAAATAAGGTAAGATGATTCATTATCTTAGTGTAAGTGAAATACAAACACGTCAAAACAATAATATTAAAGAAAATATGTAAGAAAATACTTATGCTTCAGAAAAATGCATTACTGACAAATTATTGTGGAATACAAATTTCAGCAAAAATTAAAGTAAGGAGAAAAGTGATGATAAAAATTAATACAAACAAATACCTCATTTAAACACATAATGCAGCAAATAATTCACCATTTATGTAATCACCAATGCACACAAAAATGGATATCAAAATCAAATTTCTTTAAAAATGTATTTAATGAAAAAAATTCCTTATGGAACATATATACTTCCAAAATAATCAATAATAAAACTGTCTGCTTTTTATATACAACAATATAAAATATTTTATATATATTATTTATATATAATATTAGAAATATTTAAATTTTTTTTATATCAACTAGATTTCATTTAAAATCCATCAAACTCCGAATCCACATCATTACTTTTTTTCCCTTTTATTTAATAGTTCTTTATTTCATTATTTTATGAATTACAAGCAATAACTACAAAATAGAAAATACAGAAGAGCAAAAAACATAATATTAAATCCCTTTTTAACCTTTCTTTTTTCCCTTACTATCTCCTTAAAATAATATTGTTCTTGTTAACTATCTTCTTTTCTTAGTAATTCAATAAATATTACTTAAAATGCTTTTGTAAATAAAATAAAGAGCATAAAAAAATTTTGAAAGAGAGGAAAATTTGGATGAAAAAAAGAAAGAATATCAATATAAATATCTGCATCATGAATCAAATGTTCATGTGTTGCAATTTATGTCTACTGAGTTGAACAAGCTGAGTAAATCTTTTGCCACATTCTTGACACTCATACGGTTGTTCCCCCGAGTGTAATCTCATGTGTATTTTCAAACTTCCTTTCTGGGTAAAACATTTTTGACAAACATTGCAAGAATATGGCTTCTCTCTTGTATGAACAACCAAATGTTTCTTCAAATTCGTAGAATTAAATGTTGAATATTTACAATAAGGGCACTGCTTGGCTGAACTTTTTATAAAAGAAACAGCTGGTGTAAAGGTGTTCATCAGACTTGAAACTACAAAAAGAAAAATATATACACCCTAAGATTTCAGGATACTCAGTTAAACGATAATCAAAAAGTAAGTTTACATATAGAATAGATACACAGCAAGCTTCATGAAAAAAAGAAAATTATTGAAAGAAAAGATATAAAATAATGCTTAACCCTTTGAGTACTGAATTATTTGAAGATTTTTATGCCCATGGGACGGATTTAATTTGTCGCTATATGGATTAACATGTAAAAGTAATACATTTTATTTGGAATATACTTATATTGGTGATATAAATATATTTTTGAAACAGCATTTTAGTTACAAAATATAAATAAATATATAAATGAAACAAAATATAAATATTTATATAGAACAAGAACCAACTTAAAGTCTAATAATTTTGTACCGTGTGGTATTTTTCAAAACATGTTGGTAAATGCAAAGGTACCTGGCATTGTTTGCATTGCCAAGAGGTTTCTTTTCTTATTTTATGTTTATAACATATGCGACACCGTTTTGTAGGGTGTTTCTTTAATTCTGTTGCCGGAATATTCTCCGGAAAATGTGCCCAATTTTTCGCTTGCAAACAATGTGGCGCATCGCTACTTGTAGGACGCTCACGGATATTATAATTTGGCAGGACCACTTGTGCCAATAATTCTTCTTAAATTCAGATGACGAGTCAGACTCGTCCACCGTAACTTCGCCCAAGTAAGCAGATGATAAGTCTCACTCGTCCACTGCAACTTCGCCCAAGTAAGCAGATGACGAGTCTCTCTCGTCAAATGTACCCAAAGGGTTAATAAGTTTTTTTTTAAAAATGTGATTCTTTTTTTCATTCTTTTAATTGAAAAGTGATACAAGAATTATTTAGAGATGTACTTTTAGTCATAAAACACTCCAGTGATTTCACACAATCAGAAATACTGATGCAGCATATTTCAATATCCTAAAATATATTTTATTTGTTAACAAAAAGAAGTACAAGCAGTTATAAATGGGCTCATCTGAAAACAAAGATCTCCACTTGAATTTATTTAAAAAGAAATAGACATTAAAAATTTTTAACAAACAAGTGGAAATAACAAGTTTTGAAATAAAATCCATATATGAAATTAACCTGACAAGTTAATATGTAGAAATACACATTTGTACCAATTTCAACATACAAAATCAAGGAACAGCTTTCATAAACGGCATCACTGGTGATAATCTTGTATTGGCGACTTTTTGTCGCCTAACCGAACATCATATTGTTAAGTCGCCAAAACAAAATATTGCAAATAGTGTCCTATATTGAAGCTGTTGAAAAAAGTCGCCAAAACAAAATTATAGACAGCAATGGCATATATCAAAGCTGTACCAAAATCAATCAACTTCACTCTAAGAAGTTATTTCAAAATTACTCTGCACATTCAGCAGCTTTGTTCAGATTATTTCAGAATGATAACAATTTAAAATTTTTAAAAACCGACGCGAGGCTGTCTCAGCGAAACGGATGCTGGGGTTGAGGGGCATAGATTTACTTAAATTACTCAGCTGTGACTAAAGTAGCTCTATGCGACTATTAACTCTATAGTCTATAGGGACTATTAGTCTAGTGTGACTATCTATGTAAAATTTGTGATTTTCATCAACTTTGCAGCTCAACTGTGACTAGACCGTAATTTCAAATTCTAAAATTATTTTTGCAATCTTCAATGCCCAACTTTCTCTGTTAAATGAAACTAAAACCAACTCTCTAAGTTATTTGGTTGTGAAGCTATAAGCGTTTAACTTCAGCACAAAAAGCGACATAATTTTTTCTTTTCCCAACACACCATTAGACCAATATGGAGAAACATAAGTCTACACCAAAAAGAAACAATCCATTACCTAGCAGCAATTTCAAATACAGTATGAGTATTACCCAATAAAAACAAATTAAATAATGATTAAATCAAGTAAGGGAATATTCATGTGTTGGAAAAATGTATTTATGACTAGTTGTTGTTAAATACAAACCTCAGAAAAAATTAAGACAAAAATGATGATAAAACAATTAGTACAAACAAATACATCATTTAAATGTATAACTCAGCTGATAATTCACAATGTAATTCATATTTATGCTAAAAACAATGTAAAAAAATGAATACAAATATCTCCCACAGATTTCTGAAAAAATGTATTTAATAAAGAATTATTTTTAAAGGGGGGAAAAAACAGCCAAGATATGTCTGACAAATAAATATCTCCATTACAATCAATAACAGCAATGCATATTTTTGATATCTATTAGATTACCTTAAAACTTATGAAACCCTCAGAATCAGTATAGTTATTTCTTTTTTGATGAAATAATTTGTGATCAATTAATATTTAAGCAGTAACAGTAATATAAGATACAGAAAACCTAAATCATAGTATGAAATACTGCTTTTAATTTTTTTATATTAATTCCTCTATATGATATTGCACAAGCTCAATATCTCTCTCCTTTGCCTATTAATTTAACATGTTAATCACCACGTGAATCAAATACGATTCATACCTACTATTTTAATCAGATGATGTCTCCTCTACTGTAGTTAAGAGATACCAAAGAAAGAGTCATCTAATT